>ML278062.1:8247-59991 GCA_005239495.1 Nicotiana undulata
CTTCTTTTTAGGGGCCTTATTAAAAAAATAATATGCAAAAAAAACAACCCCCCCCCCCCCCCCCCACATATTATCAGATAAACCCGAACTCAAAAGCGTAGAATTCATCATTCCCTTAAGAGTTCTATTTTTCCGTTTGGCTACACCATTTTGTTGGGGAGTATAGGGATCACTAATCTCAAGTATAATACCATTTTTCTCACAAAAGGCTTCTAGAGTTTTAGTACTATATTTACCACCCCTGTCAGACCTAAGTCTCTTGATTTTTCTGTCTAATTGATTTTCTACTTCTGCCTTGTATTTCAAAAATATGCTTTCAGCCTCATCTTTTGACTTAAGAAGATATAACTTAGTGTATCTAGAAAAGTTATCTACAAAGGTGATGTAGTATTTCATTCCACCCTTACTAACAGTATTCTTGAAATCTGCTAAGTCTGAATGTACTAGTTCAAGCAATTCTATTTTTTTGCTAGTTATATTCTTAAAAGGCTTTTTGGTATGTTTTGCTTCTACACAAACATGACACTTAGAAAAATTATCAACATTAACTGCAGGAATTAATTCCATTTTTCTAAGTCTTTTAATAGAAGCAATATTAACATGACCTAGTCTACCATGTCATAAATCAATAGACTCACCAGTATAAGCAGAATTGAAAGTATTAGCATTATTAGTAATCTCTTGAGCGATGTTCGGTACAAATAAACCCCCACTAAGGTAACCCTTCCTAACAAAGTCTCCCACACGAGAAATAACAACTTTTTCATATTCAAAAATAAGTTTAAGACCTGCTTTGTTGAGAAGCGCACCAGAAACTAAGTTTCTACGAAGGGACGGTACATACAGAACATTGTTCAAGGCTAAAGTTTTTCCAGAAGTTAATTTAAGGAGAATTTTTCCTTTACCCATAACTCCAGTTGTAGTTACGTTACCCATGTAGACACACTCGCCATCAGCAGATTCCTCAAAGTCGTGAAACAACACCTTGTTGGCGCAAAGGTGCCTTGAAGCGCATGTGTCTAGTATCCAGTCAATCTTGTTAGCCACTATGTTTGCCTCAACAATCATAGCAGCAATGATATCACCACCCTCAGTAAGGTTAGCTTGGACCGGAGCTTTTTCTCCATTCTTTGAGATTTGTCTTTGTCTTTGGTCGCACTGAAAAGCCCTGTGACAAATTTTTCCGCTGACGTAACAATGTCTTTTCGACTTTTGAATATGGCCCTCCGGCTTATGGAAGTAATTATGCTTCTTCACATGTCCTTTCTTCTTGCCTTTCTTTTGTTTTCCTTTAAACCTATCTTTCACAAAAGTACTAGAAGATTCCACAAGGTTAGCTTTAGAAGAATTAAGAGAAAGAGATTTCATCTTATACTTAAGCCGTCCAGACTCCTCATCTTTGAGACGGTTTGCTTCCTAAGTCCTTATGTGACTGACCAGTTCTTGAAGAGTTAAGTTTTTCTTTTTGTGTTTCAGTTGATTCCTGTAATCACTCCAGGAAGGTGAAAACTTTTCAAGTAGAACATTAGCCTGAAGAATCTCACACATCTCCATGCCCTCGTTCAAAACATCAGCAGTCAAGTTCTCATACTCGTGAACCTGTTCCATGATTGGCTTATCATCAACCATCTGAAACTTGATCCACTTTTAAACGACATACTTCTTTTTCCCCGCGTCATCAGCGCTATATTTATTCTCCAAACTGTCCTATATGACTTTAGCAGATTTATAATTTATAAACAAGTCAAAGAGAGGGTTAGTCATATGGCTAAGCAGATGCCCTATCACCGTTTTATTATCTTTTTTGAATTTCTTCTTAGCATCATCATAAACAACAATAGTATTAGCAGCATTAGAGCTATCAGCAACAATATCAGCAGGAGGATCGTTAAACAGAACATAATCAACTTTTAATTGTTCAAAGAAAATTAAAAGTTTCTGGGACCAACTTTTATAATTTTTTCCATCTAGAGGCTCAAGTTTTGACAGATCAGGAAGTGTTTTGTTCAAAGTGGTGGACATTAGTCAATATTATATACTAAATCGCTTTCAAATTGTAAGAAAAAATAGATAATATTGACTAAGAACAAGAAGGAAAGAAGAATAACTTATCAAAAATACTGTATCGTGGCAAGCCACTGCCTTGAAAGCAATTTCGGCCCGACTGGGTGCAAATCGTTAAGACCGGTCGCTCCCCAAGGTTCCACAACACCTCCAAACACGTGCACTCGTGGCTGAAAGTTTAGAATTTGCACAAAACAGTTGCCCAGAAAGAAGAGAAGATGGAGGTATTTTCTGTGTTGGATAATTCATAAAGAAGACTGCCTTTTTATAGGCAAAGCTATTAGACAGTTACAGATAAAGGAATTAATCTGTATCTGTTACAAAAATTAAAAATGTTGTAGGAAGAAAGTAATGATTAGCAAGATGAATTCTTGTTTTTTGAATTGAGTGAATATGATGGCTAATCATAACCTATTTATAGGCAATTAGGGAGGTTGCATGTATGACAAGTGTTAGGAGTCTTTTGATACTTCAAATATATTAGTCCACTTGGGTCCAATATTAACAAGTGTACCTTGTCTTCCATGCATGAAGACATATGGTAGGTTTGCATAGCCATTTGTCAAAGACATTCAACACTTGACTTTAAGGCTTTATACAAGATGCACGACCCGAATCCTAAATCAGGTCGCGATGGCGCCCAATACCGTTGTCAGGCAAGCCAACATCAATTTACTAGTGAGTTTCATTTCATTTACCAAAAACATTTCCAACACTTACTCGGTTTAGATTTAAGACATTAAGTAAAAACAGATAACTTAGGAAATCTTAAATAGAAATAGCCGTAAAAGTCATGATTTAATATTTACAACCCAAAATAATGTCTACTAACGTGCGTGCCAGGAACTAGTGTCACAAGTCTACATGCATCTAGTAGAATAATATCAAAAGAATAAAAATCTGTCCTACTGTCTGAGTAAGTATAGATAGAAATGGAAAAAGAATAGCTCCAAAGTGCTGCTAGAAATCTCCAAGAGAAGTAGCTCACAGTGAAGCCTCGACTGGATATAAATCAGGAACGACCTCCGAACTGATACCCAGATGCACCTGCCTCAGGTCTTGTACAATTAAGTACAAAGTGTAGCATGGGTACATAAAATAATATGTACCCAGTACGTATCCAGTCTAATCTCGAAGAAGTAGTGACGAGAGGTCGACGTGACACTTACTAGGGTCAAAATAATATGTTTTAAAATGTACGGCTAAGCAGGAATAACAGACATGAATAATAATGAAGACATGAGCATCAAATATCATTTAGAAATACCTTTATGTGTCAAGTTCTCTAGCATATATATTACCTAGTTTTCCTTTTTCATGATAGTCAGCAGATACATATTCACGGAACACCCAAACAACTAACAAACACATAATATGTCGTGAACGTACGGCCGATACAACGCAAAAATAAATGTGCACTGCCGAAGGGTCGAACGGCTCGAACCATAGATGCATCTATTACATCGCTTGCGAATCGAACATGCGACACAATTGACATAATAGTAGGGCTACCCCGCTCGCGAATGAAACGTGCGACGCGGGTACCCGTATACATACACATAATTAACATGATATGGAATTCAGTAGGGAATATACTTACAGAAAAATGATTCAATAATATAAAATTCAGAATGTAACCTCCTAGATATTCACTTAATAATTTAAAGATATTTGGCAACATAAGTTAACATTTAAGATTATAGATACGGCATATAAAACATGCTTGTAAATCCTAAAACTCCCCGACATAACATAATAGTAGCTACGCACGGATTCTCGTCACTTCGTGCATGCGTAGCCCCCACAAATAAAGACATACAATTATTTATATTCACCTATGGGGACAATTCCCTCTTACAAGGTTAGAAAGGAGACTTACCTTGTGTCAAGTCTACTTTCCGGGTCAAGAACGCACCCGAAACTCCAAATTCGTCGCCCAAGGACTCGAAACTAGTCAAATATTGCATAAATAAGTCAATCTATATTCAAAAGTATGAAATTCCTCTATTTGGATGATTATTTCAACATAAATTGAAAAATCCCAAAATACACCCCCGAGCCCACATGCTCGGATTCCGGAAAGTTTCAAAGGAAACAATCATCCATATCCTAAGGATCAATATTATATAGTTTTTGTATGATTCCATAACAAATTTCTTGGCAATTTCCCATTATTGTCAAAAACCTAGGTTGTACTCTAAACTCATGATTTCTACTAATTTAATGTGTTAATCTACCTAAGAATTCAAGTATTAAACTTAATTCATAGTAGGAATTATTTACCTTACAGTAGCTAGGTTGAATATCTTCCTTGCATGCTCTCAAAATCGCCCAAAGATGAAAAAAAGTGTTCAAAAATAGACTAAGTCTCATTTTTAAGTCACTGCCCAGCTGCCCCCTTCATTGCGAACGCGAAAGGGGCACCGCGTTCGCGAAGGCCAATGGCCCAGGCCCCTGAAGGCCCTTCTATGAGAACACGTAAAGGGGCCCGCGATCGCGAAGGCTACTCGGGCTAGACCTACGCGAACGCGGTGGGCTTCATGCGGACATGAAGAACAAATTGGCTGGGCCAGTTGCCTACACCTATGCGAACGCGGTGACCATTACGCGAACGCGATGGTCAGAGGTCCAAACCCTTCGCGAATACGGGGTAGGCTTCGTGAACGCGTTGAGCATCTACTACCACTGCCCAATACCTTCTTCGCGAACGCGGTCGTACACCCGCGAACGCGAAGAAGGAAACCAGACCGGGCAATTTCTGGTTTTTAGTATTTAGCTCCGAGGGGTCCTAAACTCACCCGAGCCCCCCGGGACCCCGTCCAAAGGCACTGACAGGTTGTATTCATGATACGGACTCGCTCAAATTCTCGAAACGCGAAAAACAACAACGAAACTAAGAATCCGACCCCAAAACCAAATTGAATCAAACTTTGAACTTCAAGTTCTAGAATTCGCTTTCAACACGCCGAACCTACCTATACTACTCGGAATGACACCAAATTTGCAATCAAGTCATAAATGACATAACGAAACTATTCCCGGTCTCAGAATTCCGTTTGGACCTCGATAACACAAAAACACGTTCCAATCGAACTTAAGGAAACTCTTATTTCACTATTTGGCGCCGAAACGCCCCCGGGTCATCCAAAACCCATTCCGAACATACACCCAAGTCAAAAATTATCATACGAACCTACCGGAACCTTCAAATCTCGATTCTGAGGCCGTTTACCCAAAAATGTTGACCGAAGTCAAACTTGGCCTTTAAGGCCAACTTTAAGGAACTAAGTGTTCCTATACCACTCCGAATTCTTCCAAATCTCGAACCATCCGTCCCTGCAAGTCATAAATTAGTAAAAGAAACTACGGGAAGTCTCATTTAGGGGCTCGGGGTTCTAAAACACAAAACCACCGTTCGGGTCGTTACATTCTTCGCCTCTTAAGAAAACGTTCGTCCTCGAACGGGTCTAGAATCATACCTGGAGTGTTTAATAAGTGTGGATGCTTCGCATGTCCTCCTCGGACTCCCAAGTCGCCTCCTCGACTGGTTGGCCCCTCCACTAGACCTTTACGGCGGAAACTCTCTTGGACCTCAACTGGTGATCCTGCCTGTCAATAATAGCAACTGGCTCCTCATCGTAGCCTAACCTCTCATCCAACTAAATGGTGTTGAAATCTATCACGTGAGAGAAGTCGACGTGATACCTCCGGAGCATGGATACGTGAAAGACCGGATGAACTCTTGATAAACTGGGAGGTAAGGCAAACTCGTAGGCAACCTCCCCAACTCGCCTCAACACCTCGAATGGACATATAAAACTCGAGCTCAACTTGCCCTTCTTCCCACATAATGCCCTTCATCGGCGAGACTTTCAACATAACCTTTTCTCCCTCCATAAATGATACATCACGCGCCTTCTGATCCGCGTAACTCTTCTGTCTGGACTGTGCTGTGCGAAGCCTCTCCTGAATCAGCTTCACCTTCTCAAAAGCATCCTTCACCAGATCGGTGCCATATAACTTAGCCTCGTCAGGCTCAAACCACCGGATAGGAGAACGACATCGCCGACCATACAAGGCCTCAAATGGAGCCATCTCAATGCTGGACTGATAACTATTGTTATAAGCAAACTCGGCCAAAGGCAAGAACTGGTCCCACTATCCTCCAAAGTCAATCACACATGCCCTGAGCATATCCTCCAATATCTAAACCGTCCGCTCCGACTGCCCGTCAGTCTGAGGGTGAAATGTCGTGCTGAGCTCTACCCGGGTACCCAACTCACTCTGCAATGCTCTCCATAAGTGTGAGGTGAACTGAGGAACTCGATATGATATAATGGACACAGGCACACCGTGCAACCAGACTATCTCCCGAATGTAGATCTGGGTCAACCTCTCAGAAATATAGGTAGTAGCTACTGGGATGAAATGTGTCGACTTGGTCAACCTGTCCACAATGACCCAAACCGCATCAACCTTTCGCAAGGTCCGAGGCAACCCAACTACGAAGTCCATAGTGATGCGCTCCCATTTCCACTCAGGTATAGGCATCTGCTGAAGTAAGCCTCCTGGCCTCTGGTGCTCATACTTAACCTGCTGGAAATTTATACACCTAGCCACATGCTCCACTATGTCTTTCTTCATCCGCCTCCACCAGAAATGCTGCTTCAAGTCACGATACATCTTCGTAGCACCTGGATGAGTAGAATACCGTGAACTGTGAGCCTCCTCTAGAATCCTCTCCCTCAGTCCATCAACATTAGGGACACATAGGCGACCCTGAAGTCTCAGAACACCATCCTCGCCAATAGAAACCTCCTTGGCACCACCCTGTACCACTGTCTCCCGGAGAGACACCAAGTACGGATCATCGAACTGCCGAGCCCTGATCTCCCCCAGTAATGAAGACTGAGCAACCACATGTGCAAGAACTCGGCTGGGCTCCGAAAGGTCCAACCTCACCAAGCGATTAGCCAAAGACTAAATGTCCAAAGCTATAGGTCTCTCCTCCGCTGAAATGTAAGCCAAGCTACCCATACTCTCCGCCTTTCTTCTTAAGGCATCTGCAACCACATTCGCCTTGCCCGGATGATAAAAAATGGTGATTTCATAATCCTTCAGCAACTCAAGCCACTTGAGCTGCCTCAAATTAAGATCCCTCTGCTTGAACAAGTGCTGCAAGCTGCGGTGGTCTGTATAAACCTCACAAGGCACCCCATACAAGTAGTGTCTCCAAATCCTAAGAGCATGTACAATCGCCTCCAACTCTAGATCGTGCACAGGGTAATTCTTCTCATGAACCTTCATCTGCCGTGAAGCATATGCAATAACTCGCCCCTCCTGCATCAACACACAACCCACACCAACGCTTAAAGCATCACAATAAACTGTATACATCCCAGAACCAGAAGGCAATACTAGGACTGGTGCTGCGGTCAATGCTGTCTTGAGCTTCTGAAATCTCACCTCACACTCGTCGGACCATCGGAATGGGGCATTCTTCTGAGTCAATCTAGTCATAGGAGCTGCAATGGATGAAAAGCCCTCCATAAATCGACGATAATAACCTGCTAGACCCAAGAAGCTCCTGATCTCTGTAGCTGAAGTAGGGTGTGGCCAACTCTGAACTGCCTCAATCTTCTTAGGATCAACCTTTATACCTTCTCCGGATACCACAGGTCCCAAGAATGCCACAGAATCCAACCAAAACTCACACTTGGAGAACTTAGCATACAACTTCTGTTCTCGCGAAGTCTGGAGCACAACTCTCAAATGCTGCTCGTGCTCCCCCAGGCTACGTGAGTAAATCAGAATGTCATTAATAAAGACGATGACAAAAGAATCAATATAAGCCCTGAACACCCTGTTCATCAAGTCCATAAATGCTGCTGGGGCATTAGTCAATTTATAAGGACATCACCAGGAACTCATAATGGCCATATCTCGTACGAAAGGCAGTCTTCAGAACATCCGAGTCCCGAATCTTCAGCTGATGGTACCCCGATCTCAAATCAATCTTAGAAAACACCCGAGCACCCTGCAACTGGTCAAACAAATCATCGATACGCGGAAATGAGTACTTGTTCTTGATGGTGACCTTGTTCAACTGGCGGCAGTCAATACATATCAGCATAGTCCCATCCTTCTTCTTCACAAACAGCACTGGAGCACCCCAAGGCGATACACTCGGTCTGATAAACCCCTTAGCCAACAACTCCTCAAGTTGTTATTTCAATTCCTTCAATTCCTTCGGAGCCATACGGTATGGGGGAATAGATATAGGCTGGGTGCTTAGAGCTAAGTCAATGCAAAAATCAATGTCACGATCCGGTGGCATGCCTGGAAGGTCTGAAGGGAATACATCAACAAACTCTCGAACTACTGGCACTGAATCAATAATCGGAGACTCGGCGGTGGTGTCCCGCACATAAGCAAGATAAGCCAAACAACCCTTCTTGACCATACATCGAGCCTTCAGGAAAGAAATAACCTGACTAGCTGCACTAATTGAGGAACCTCTCCACTCTAATCTCGGCAACTCGGGCATGGCTAGAGTAACAGTCTTGGCATGGCAATCTAGAATGGCATGATAGGGAGATAGCCAGTCCATGCCTAGGATGACCTCAAAATCAACCATATCATGTAACAAGAGGTCCGCTCTGGTCTCGAACCTACAGAATGTAACCACACAGGACCGATAAATTCGGCCCACAGCTACAGAATTTCCCACAGGATTGGACACATAAACAAGAGTACCCAAAGACTCATGAGGAATATCCAAGAAACGAGCAAACAAGGCTGACACATATGAATAAGTGGATCTTGGATCAAACAATACCGATGCATCTTTACCACATACTGAAATAGTACATGTGATCACGGCATGTGAGGCTACTGCATCTGGTCTAGCCGAGAGGGCATAGAATCTGGCGGGAGCACCGGAAGACTGACCTCCACTAGTATGAGTAGGAGCTGACTGGGCTCCCCATTTCTGGCTTCCACTTCTGGGATGACCTCTGCCAACCTGTCCTCCACCTCTGGGTGGTCGGACCGTTGGTGCTGAACTCATAGGCCGGTAACCATGTTGCACTACCTTGCCCCGAAGCCTGGGACAAGTCCTCTTAATATGGCCTGGATCCCCGCATTTATAATAACCCCTCGGTACCATGGCCTGCTGCCCTGAAGAACAACCCTGAATAGTTGGAGGGCGATATAAACTCTCTGGCATAGTGCTGAAATAAAGACTGGAAGACCCCTGATTACTAGAATACCCGCTGGAGGAACCCTGAATAGCTGGTGGGCGATAAGAACTCTCCGGCATGGCGCTGAAATAAGTCCTCGTGGGAGCACCTCGAGGAGGTGGTGAGGGTGCTGAATATGGGGGCCTACTAGGCTGGCCCCTACCAAACTGACCTCTGCCCCTGGTTGGAGCACCTCTGAAATCCCCAGAAAATCTAGCTCTCTTATCCTGTTGTCCCTGCTCTCTGCCCCTCGATTGATAACCCTCAATCCTGCGAGCAATTTCTACCACAAGCTGATAAGGAGTCCCCATCTCCACCTCTCGGGCCATGTTGTAATACCTGAGTGCAACCCAGCTACAAATCTCTGCTCTCTCTCTGCATCAGTGGGAAGTATCATGAGTGCATGACGAGACAGCTCAGAAAATCTAGCCTCGTAGTCGGTCACTGACATCTGACCCTGCTCCAGCTGCTCAAACTGATAGCGCAGCTCTTCCCTCTAAGAGGGTGGAATATATCTATCCAGGAATAACCGAGTGAACTACTCCCAAGCGAGGGGAGGATAATCTGCCGTTCTGCCAAGAATGTAGGACTGCCACCATCTGCGGGCCCTGCCCTCTAGCTGAAAAGTAGTGAAGTCAACTCCATGGGACTCCAATATCCTCATGTTGTGCAGTCTGTCCCTGCACCTATCAATAAAGTCCTGGGCGTCCTCATGACGCTCACCTACGAAGACAGGAGGGTGTAGTATGGTCCATCTATCCAATAGCTTCTGCGGATCGCCGTTCGCAGCTGATCTGGGCTCAGGTGCTGTTGCTACTGGCTGAACCCCGCCCACGGGCAGTGTACCCGGGGTTTGATATAATGCTGCTGCATGTCCCGCAACCTGGGCAGCAGGGGTCTGTGCTCCCCTCCCGCCTGAGATGTAGCAGGATCCGCTGGAAATAAACCATCCTGAGTCATGGTGTCCATGAACCACATCATATGGCCCATGACCTTCTGGAATCCCGGCGCCGTCATAAAGTCTAATGGGGCAGGATCTGCTGCGGGCACCTCGCCCTACTCCTCAGTAATGGGATCCTCTGTTGGATCCGCTGGTGGTGGTGCAACTGGAACAGCTCTAGGACGCCCTCGTCCCCTACCTCGGGCCGGTGACCTCCCCCGACCTCTGCCACGACCTCGGATGATGGGGGTAGCGGCCCCTCCCAGGTCCGGAACGTCAGCTGCGCGCGTCCTCACCATCTGTGAGAGAATAAAAGAGTGAGATTTAGTATACCATCAACTGCACGATAGAAGATGAGTAAAGAGAGATTTCCTAACACCCTGTAGCCTCCTGAAGATAAAGACAGACGTCTCCGTACCGATCTGCCAGACTATATTGGCTTTGCTCGTAACTTGTGAGACCTACGTGAACCTAGAGCTCTGATACCATGTTGTGACGACCCGAATCCTAAATCACGTCGCGATGGCGCCCAACACCGTTGTCAGGCAAGCCAATATCAACTTACTAGTGAGTTTCATTTCATTTACCAAAGACATTTCCAGCACTTACTCGATTTAGATTTAAGACATTAAGTAAAAACGGATAACTTAGGCAATCTTAAACAGAAATAGCCATAAAAGTCATGATTTAATATTTACAACCCAAAATAATGTCTACTAACGTGTGTTCCAGGAACTAGTGTCACAAGTCTACAGGCATTTAGTAGAATAATATCAAAAGAATAAAAATATGTCCTACTGTCTGAGTAAGTATAGACAGAAATGGCAAAAGAATAGCTCCAAAGTGCTGCTGGAAATCGCCACGAGAAGCAACTCACCGTGAAACCTCGACTGGATATAAATCAAGAACGACCTCCGAACTGATACCCAGATGCACCTGCCTCAGGTCCTGTACAATTAAGTACAGAGTGTAGCATGGGTACATAAAATAATATGTACCTAGTAAGTATCCAGTCTAATCTCGAAGAAGTAGTGACGATAGGTCGACGTGACACTTACTAGGGCCAAAATAATATGTTTTAAAATGTACGGCTAAGCAGGAGTAACAATCATGAATAATAATGAAGACAGGAGAATCAAATAGCATTTACAAATACCTTTACGTGTCAAGTTCTCTAGCATATAAATTACCTAGTTTTCCTTTTTCATGATAGTCAACAGATACATATTCACGGAACACCCAAACAACTAACAAACACATAATATGCCGTGAACGTACGGTCGATACGACGTGAAAATAAATGTGCACTGCCGAAGGGTCGAACGGCTCGAACTATAGATGTATATATTACACCGCTCACGAATCGAACATGCGACACGGTTGACATAATAGTAGGGCTACCCCGCTCGCGAATCGTTCGTGCAACGCGGGTACCCGTATACATACACATAATTAATAGGATATCAGGAATTCAGTAGGGAATATACTTACAAAAAAAGGATTCAATAATATAAATTTCAGAATGTAACCTCCTAGATATTCACTTAATAATTCAAGGATATTAGGCAACCTATGTTAACATTTAAGATTATAGATACGACACATAAAGCATGCTTGTAAATCCTAAAACTCCCCGACATAACATAATAGTAGCTACGCACGGACTCTCGTCACTTCGTGCGTGTGAAGCCCGCACAAACAAAGACATACAATTATTTATATTCACCTATGGGGACAATTCCCTCTTACAAGGTTAGAAAGGAGACTTACCTCGTGTCAAGTCTACTTTCCGAGTCAAGAAAGCGCCCGAAACTCCAAATTCGTCGCCCAAGAACTCGAAACTATTCAAATATTGCATAAATAAATCAATCTATACTCAAAAGTATGAAATTCCTCTATTTGAATGATTATTTCAACCTAAATTGAAAAATCCCAAAATACACCCCCGGGCCCACATGCTCGGATTCCGAAAATTTTCGAAGGAAACAATCACCCATAGCCTAAGGATCAGTATTATATAATTTTTTAATGATTCCATAACGAATTTCTTGGTAATTTCCCAGTTTTGTCAAAAACCTAGGTTTTACTCTAAACTCATGATTTCTACTAATTTAATGTGTTAATCTACCTAAGAATTCAAGTATTAAACTTAATTCATAGTAGGAATTACTTACCTTACAGTAGCTAGGTCGAATATCTTCCTTGCATGCTCTCAAAATCGCCCAAAGATGAAGAAAAGTGTTCAAAAATAGACTAAGTCCCGTTTATAAGTCACTGCCCAGCTGCCCCCTTCATCGCGAACGCGACAGAGGCACTGCGTTCGCGAAGGCCAATAGCCCAGGCCCCTGAAGGCCCTTCTATGAGAACGAGGAAGGGGGACCCCGATCGCGAAGGCTAGCGGGGTTAGACCTACACGAACGCGGTGGGTTTCGTGCGGACGCGAAGAACAAACTGGCTGGGCCAGTTTCCTACACCTGTGTGAACGCGACGACCATTACGCGAACGCGATGGTCAGAGGTCCAAACCCTTCGCGAACGCGGGGTAGGCTTCGCGAACGTCTAGAGCATCCGCTACCACTTCCCAACTCCTTCTTCGCGAACGCGACCGTACACCCGCGAACCCGAAGAAGGAAACCAGACTAAGCAATTTCTGGTTTTTAGTATTTAGCTCCGAGGGGTCCGAAACTCACCCGAGCTCCCCGGGACCCCGTCCAAAGGCACTGATAGGTCTGTATTCATGATACGAACTCGCTCAAATTCTCGAAACGCGAAAAACAATAACGAAACTAAGAATCCGACCCCAAACCAAATTGATTCAAACTTTGAACTTCAAGTTCTAGAATTCGCTTTCAACACGCCGAACCTACCTATACTACTCGGAATTACACCAAATTTTGCGGGCAAGTCATAAATGACATAACGGAACTATTCCCGGTCTCGGAATTCTGTTTGGACCTTGATAACACAAAAACACGTTCCAAACCTCAACTTGAACTTAAGGAAACTCTTATTTCACTATTTGGTGCCAAAACGCCCCCGGGTCATCCAAAACCCGTTCCGAACATACGCCCAAGTTCGAAATCATCATACGAACCTACCAGAACCTTCAAATCTCGATTCCGAAGTCGTTTACCAATAATGTTGACCGAGGTCAAACTTGGCCTTTAAGACCAACCTTAAGGAACTAAGTGTTCCTATACCACTCCGAATTCCTCCCAATCTCGAACCACCCGTCCCCGCAAGTCATAAATCAGTACAAGCAATTACGGAAAGTCTCATTTAAGGGCTCGGGGTTCTAAACCGCAAAACGACCGATCAGATCATTACACAAGAAGTCACTTGGAAATAGATAGGACACTTGTAAAATAAAAAGACCCATGGCTATTGATTGTAAATGAATTTTCAAAAAGAAATTTTTAATACGGACAATATTAACTCCACATAGACGATCATAATCCATACCTTTAATATGTTACAACGATTGGCACATTAATAATTCGTAACCAAGAGTCTTACTGTACATAATTTTAGTATATATACAGCAAGTATTAAAATACAAAACGAAAGATTCTCATTGTTCTACGTGGATACAAGAGGAGATGAATGAATAAAAGGTTCCCGTTTGGACGTAAGAAATTTTTCGCTTTTTAAAAAAAAAATCATTTTTTTTCGAAATCAGCGTTTATTTAAAAAAAAATTAACTTTTACTTGAAGATGCATTTTGAAAATTTTCAAAAATTTGAAAAACTCCAAAAATCTGTTTTTCAAAATTTTCACTCTAATGACTCACAAAACTTAAAAACAACCTAAGCTTATATTTATGTCCAAACACAACTCTTAAAAACAATCATTTTCACTTGAAAATTCTTTTCACCCTTTTTGAAATTTTACAATTCTTATGTCCAAACGCCCACTAAGTATACCTCTCATTCCATTGAATTGGATGATATTTTCCCAGTAAGATTTAAGAAGTATATATTGTTTCTCTTTTTTCTTTATAGCACACTATTATATATTCATGTAACTTATAGGTTACGAGTTCAAATCGTGAAATTAATCACTAATATTTATGTTAGAGTAGACTACTTACATATATGCTCTTGAGGTAGGTACAATCCTTTCTCGAAATTTATGTAAATACGAGATATTTCGTGCATTGGTTTGTCCTTTGTTTTATTACTACATAAATGCAAGACAAGGATGTATGGCCGTTCCGTGTAGCAAAAGCTAAATGCATTAAAGATTCATTTTTCTTTTGAATTTTTGACAGATCTTCAGAGATTAGTATGTATTATTGTAATTAAGAAAGTTCGTTATGGGATCCTTTTTTATATAATTTGTAGACAGGTTATTAATAAGATCGTGCTGCATTTAACACGGATGGGAAAAGGAATAATAATATTATTGGCATAAAACACAGTGCATATAAATTTTATTGTCATCCGGCACTTTAGTGTCAGAGTTTATTTTATCTCTAGTTAAATGATTTATAGTCACATAAATATTTATAACTTATTTTGGACGAAAGTTTCAAGAGTTTATCTTTATTTCTTAAACTCCATATGTATTCAAACAACATTTTAAAACTTGCTCTATTCCTAAATGCAAATCTTGAATTCCACCTAGATGTTAACTCTAGATTCGTAAATATTATCAATTGGTGATCAATCAATCAAATAATTAAGTTCATGATGAAATAAATAAACCAATATGATAAACTAAGAAATCAAAATCTATATCCAAATAACAATAGTCATGAAAGAACCAATTGTTCTGTGTTCAATTGCTTGAGCAATTGTGACACATATTAGGTTGAATGAATGATTTTGAATTGCAGGTGATGTAGCTTAAAATGCAGCAGTATTATGCAGAAAATTTTCAGATTTTACGACTGATTACCGACTACTTTGGTCGGAAAACTTAACTTGAAATTCCTAGATTTACGACTAAAGTGATCGAAAATTTTAAATATTTATTAATTTAATTTTAATTTTTCCAACTGATTTGGTCGAAGATGATGAATTAAATTAAAATTAGTTATTCAATGTACCGACCAAATAGGTCGAAAACTGTCAAAGAAATATTAATATTTATTTTTAAATGTGCGGCAGATTCAGTGGTAAAGTTACCGACCAAATCAGTCGAAAAAGTTTAATTTATCCGGTCACCCAATTTCTTCTTCTTTGCGTCTGTTTTGGTCACAAATTTCCGACCATTTTGGTCGAAAATATTTGCGACCATCTATATTCCGACCACTTCATTTCCGTCAGAAATAATTGATTTTCGATCGATTTTCGACGGAAATAATGGTCGGAATATTGACGTTTTCCAGAAGTGCCTATAATGTAAAATTTAGATCCACATAGTGTCACAACCCAACATTTAAAGATGATCGTGATGGTGCCTATCGTGTTACTAGGCAAGCCTACTTCCCGAATATTACTATTGATTGATTTTAAGAATTTAATAAAATAATATCAACATTTAAATTTCTCATAAACTAAATCAACTCTAAATATAATTCATATAAAGATACGGAAGCTAGCCCCAAACATCGGGGTATCACTAAGCCATGTTGTCACGACCCAAACTCCAATTCAGGTCGTGATGGCGCCCAACGCCGGAGTCAGGCAAGCCAACACTAGTTTTCGACGAAATTGCTTAAATTAATGAGATGTTCAGATACTTATCCAGTTTTTAATTTAAGAAGTCCTTTAATAATAAAAAAACAATTTGAGGAAGTGGGGCAAAATTGATCTAAAGTAACTCAAAAATCGTTTGCCAGCATAAATCGAGTAGCAAAATACTAGCAAGTCAACTACGTGTGCCAAGACCTAGTGTCACAAGTCCACATGCAACTAGTGGAATATATATACAAGGCTAGAAAAAAAATAGAAGTACTACTATCTGAAAAGAATAGACAGGAGTATCCCAAAATTAGCAAAAAACTCCACAGTGCTGCAGAGGAATGCCAAGAAGAGCAGCTCACCGTGTAGTCGGGTCCAGATAGTACTCTCAACGACGGACAACGGAATAGTGACCAGGTGCAACAGCCTCAGAACCTGCACAATTAAGTACAAAAGCGTAGCATGAGTACATATAAACAAATATGTACCCAGTGAGTATCCTGTCTAAACTCAAAGAAGTAGTGACGAGAGATAGACGTGTTACTCACTAGGGGCGTTATCGATAATATGATTTAATAAATATAGACAGGATTAACATTTATGGAAAGCAAGTAAACATGGAGCATCAGAATATAAAGATAACGATCTACCTGCAAGTGCCAAGTAACAATATTTAATAAAATCACAAGTTCCTTTCCCCACAGAACAATTAAATTGGTAAGAATAATGATAAGACTCTCAATCAAACACATAGCATATAATATGCCGAGGCGTACGGTCGAAGCGACGCAAAAATTAAATGTGCATTGCCGAGGGTCGAGCGGCACGAACCATAGATGCAACTATTACCCCGCTCGCGAATCTATCATGCGACGCGGTTGACATAAATATAAGGCTACCCCGCTCACGAATTATACATGTGACACGTGTGCTCGTAGACATACACAAAATTATCAGGAAATTCAGGAATTTATCATGGTTTATACTTGAAATCAGAGATTTAAGCACTTAAACTTACACATAACTTCCTAATATCCTCATATCAATTTCAAGATAATAAGCAACTAGAAACACATGTAAAGGTACAGGTAAGGCACATAAGGCATGCTTGTGAAATCGTAAATTTCTACTCGACATAACATAGTAGTAGCTACGCACGAACTCTCGTCACTTTGCGCGTGCGTAGCCCCCACAAGTAAGGATAATTCAATCATTTACATTTATCTATGGGGACAATTCCCTCTTACAAGGTTGTAAAGGAGACTCACCTCGCGTAGAACCTACTTCCCCGGTCAAGAACGCGCCCGAAACTCCAAACTTTACACCCGAGGACTCGAAACTAGTCAAATGATATATAAATATGTCAATGCATGCGCAAAGTATGGAAATCCTCCTACTTATTTAGTAAATTCGCTATTCTTGAAGAAATCCCAAAATACACCCCCGGGCCCACACGCTCGGATTCCGAAAATTTTCGAAGATAACACTCACCCATAGCCTAAGGATCATTAAGAAATAGTTTTTTTTGTATGAATTCATGGTAGAAATGTGGTGAAATTCCCTAAAGTTCATCAACCCTAGGTTTTTACTCTAACCCCTTTGATTTCCATTAATTTGATGTTAATCTATCCAAGTTTTGGTGCATTAATCTAACATTTAAATGGGAATTACTTACCTCTAAGTAGCTAGGCCGAATACCCTCTTGAAAGCTCTCAAAATCGCCAATGGAGGAGAAGAAATGGTGAAAAATGGCCAAATCCCGTATTAAATGAGATCACTGCCTTTAGTGATCTCGCGCCTGTGGCTCGAGGACCGCACCTGCGGTCTCGCACCTGCGAGCCAATGGTCGCACCTGCGGAAGTGGCCTAGGAGGCCTGGGGCCGCACCTGCGGAGGATGTCCCGCACCAGCAGGTCCGCGCCTGCGGAAAGAGGTCCGCACCTGCAGTTGGGACCAGCTCCCCTGGGGGTCGCACGTGCGGAGCCTTGACTGCAGGGGCGGTCTCGCACCTGCGACCTGGGCAACCGCACCTGCGGTCACACTAGATCTGGTGCACCAGCAGCTGAAGCTGCTGGTTTTTGGCTCCGTTAGGTGTCCGGGAGGCACCTGGGCCCACCCCGAGCCCCCGTGCAATTATACCAACAAGTCCTAAATCATATTACGGACTCGCTCGAGCCTCCGGAACACCCAAAACAACGCTAAAACTCAAAACCCCTAGAATCAAACTTAAGAATTTCTAAGTTCTTGAATTCGGTTTTAAATGCGCCGAACCGGCCTATACTACTCGGAATGACACCAAATTTTGCAAGCAAGTCATAAATGACATAACGGAACTATTCCCGGACTCGAAACTCCGTTCGGACCTCGATAACATAAAGACACGTCCCAAACCAAATTATGAACTTAAGGAAACTCTATTTCGCTATTTGGCGTCGAAATGCCCCCGAGTCATCCAAACCCCATTCCGGACATACGTACAAGTCCGAAATCACCGTACGAAGCTACTGGAATAATCGAAACTCGATTCCGAGGTCGTTAACTCAAAATGTTGACCGAAGTCAAACTTGACCTTAAAAGCCAACCTTAAGGAACTAAGTGTTCCTATACCATCCTAAACACTTCCGAATCCCGAACCGCCCGTCCTTGCAAGCCTCAAATCATGATAAGACGCTACGGAAAGTCTTATTTAGGGAACGGGGTCCGAATATGCGAAACGACCGGTCGGGTCGTTACATTCTCCACCTCTTAAACAAACTTTCGTCCTTGAACGGGTCTAGGATCATACCTGAAGTGCTGAATAAGTGTGGATATCTGCTCCGCATGTCCTCCTCGGACTCCCAAGTCGCCTCCTCGACTGGTTGGCCCCGCCACTGGACCTTCACGGAAAAATCTCTTAGATCTCAGCTGACGGTCCTGTCTATCAATAATAGCATTTGGCTCCTCCTCGTAGCCCAATTTCTCATCCAACTGAATGGTACTGAAATAGACAACGTGAGAGAAGTCGGCGTGATATCTCCGGAGCAAGGATACATGGAATACCGGATGGACTCCTGATAAACTGGGAGGTAAGGCAAGCTCATAAGCAACCTCTCCAACTCGCCTCAATACCTCGAAAGGACCTATGAACCTCGGGCTCAGCTTGCCCTTCTTCCCGAATCTCATAATACCCTTCATCGGCGAAACCTTCAGCAAAACCTTATCTCCCTCCATGAATGACACATCTCGTGCCCTATGATCCGCGTAACTCTTCTGTCTGGACTGTGGTGTGTG
Organism: Nicotiana undulata; assembly: GCA_005239495.1. NCBI lineage: Eukaryota > Viridiplantae > Streptophyta > Magnoliopsida > Solanales > Solanaceae > Nicotiana > Nicotiana undulata. Next base: position 27,388 of record ML278062.1, read on the forward strand.
AAGCCTCTCCTGAATCAACTTCACCTTCTCCAAAGCATCCCTCATTAGGTCCGTACCATATAACTTAGCCTCACCAGGATCAAACCACTCGATAGGGGAACGACATCGCCGACCATATAAAGCCTCAAATGGAGCCATCTCGATGCTGGATTGATAACTATTATTGTAAGCGAACTCGGCCAAAGGCAAGAACTGGTCCCACTGGCCTCCAAAGTCAATCACACATGCCCTAAGCATGTCTTCCAATATCTGAACTGTACGCTCTGACTGACCATCAGTTTGTGGATGACATGCTGTGCTGAGTGCCCATCTCTCTATGCAATGCTCTCCAGAAGTGCGAGGTGAACTGAGGACCTCGGTCTGATATAATGGACACATGTACACCGTGCAACCGGACTATCTCCAGAATGTAGATTTGAGCAAACCTCTCAGAAGTATAAGTAGTAGCCACAGGAATGAAATGTGCCGATTTGGTCAATCTATCCACAATGACCCAAACCGCGTCAACCTTCCGCAAAGTTCGAGGCAACTCAACTACAAAATCCATAGCAATGCGCTCCCACTTCCACTCAGGAGTGGGCATCTGCTGGAGTAGGCCTCCTGGTCTCTAGTGCTCATACTTAACCTGATGGCAATTAAGACACCTAGACACATACTCCACGATATCCTTCTTCATACGCCTCCACCAGAAATGCTGCCTCAAATCACGATACATCTTCGTAGCACCAGGATGAACAGTATACCGCGAACTGTGTGCCTCCTCAAGAATTCTCTGCCTCAGGCCATCAACATTAGGAACACACAAACGACCCTGAAGTCTCAGAACACCATCCTCGCCAATGGTAACCTCCTTGGCACCACCCTGAACCACTGTCTCTCGTAGCTCTGCCAAGCGCGGATCATCATACTGCCGAGCCTTAATCTCCCCCAATAATGAAGACTGAGCAACCACATGTGCAAGAACTCGACGAGGCTCTGAAAGATCTAATCTCACCAAGCGATTGGCCAAGGACTGAATGTCCAAGGCTAGAGGTATCTCCTCCGCTGCAATATAAGCCAAACTACCCATACTATCCGCCTTCCTTCTCAAAGCATCTGCCACTACATTCGCCTTGCCCGGATGATAAAAAATGGTGATGTCATAATCCTTTAGTAACTCAAGCCACCTGCGCTGCCTCAAATTAAGATCCCTCTGCTTGAACAAGTGCTGTAAGCTGCGGTGGTCTGTATAAATATCACAAGACACCCCATATAAATAATGCCTCCAAATCTTAAGAGCATGGACTATCGCCGCCAACTCCAAATCATGCACATGATAATTCTTCTCATGAATCTTCAGCTGGCGCGAAGCATAAGCAATAACTCTCCCTTCCTGCGTCAATACACATCCCAAGCCAACGCGTGAAGCGTCGCAATACACTGTATACATCCCAGAATCAGAAGGCAGTACTAACACTGGTGCTGAGGTCAATGCTACCTTGAGCTTCTGAAAGCTCGCCTCACACTCGTCAGACCATCAGATTGGGGCATTCTTCTGAGTCAATCTAGTTAGTGGGGCTGCAATGGATGAAAAGCCCTCCACAAATCGACGAAAGTAGCCTGCTAGACCCAAGAAACTCCTGATCTTCGTAGCTGAAGTAGGACTCAGCCAACTCTGAACTGCCTCAATCTTCCGAGGATCAACCTTGATACCTTCTCCGGACACTACATGCCCCAAAAATGCCACGGAATCCAACCAGAACTCACATTTGGAGAACTTAGCGTATAACTTCTGTTCCCGCAAGGTCTGGAGCACCACTCTCAAATGTTGCTCATGCTCGCCAAGGCTACGTGAGTAAATCAAGATGTCATCAATGAAGACAATGACAAAGGAATCAATATACTTCCTGAACACCCTATTCATCAAGTCCATGAATGCGGTTGGGGCATTGGTCAAGCCAAAGGACATCACTAGGAACTCATAGTGGCCATATCTCGTACGAAAAGTAGTCTTCGGAACATCCGAGGCTTGAATCTTCAGCTGGTGATACCCCGATCTCAAATCAATCTTAGAAAATACCTTAGCACCCTGCAACTGGACAAACATGTCATTAATGTGCGGCAAAGGATACTTGTTCTTAATGGTGACCTTGTTCAACTGGCGGTAGTCAATACACATCCGCATAGACCCATCCTTCTTCTGCACAAATAGGACTGGAGCACCCCACGGCGACACACTCGGTCTGATAAAACCCTTAGCCAACAACTCCTCAAGCTGATCCTTCAACTCCTTCGGAGCCATACGGTATGGGGGAATAGAAATAGGCTGAGTGCCTGGAGCAACATCAATACAAAAATCGATATCTCGATCCGGAGGCATGCCTGGAAGGTCTGAAGGAAAGACATCCGCAAACTCTCGAACAACTGGCACTGAATCAATCGTCGGAGGCTCGACGAGGGCGTCCCGCACATAAGCAAGATACGCCAGACAACCCTTCTCGACCATATGTCGAGCCTTCAGGAAGGAAATAACTCTACTGGCTGCACTAACTGAGGAACCTCTCCACTCCAGCTTAGGCAACTCCGGAATGGCCAAAGTAACTGTCTTGGCATGGCAATCCAAGATGGAATGATAGGGAGATAGACAATCCATCCCCAAGATAATCTCAAAATCAACCATGTCGAGCAACAGGAGGTCCCCTCTGGTCTCGAATCCACAGAAGGTGATCACACAAGACCGATAGACCCGGTCTACCACCACAAAATCGCCCACAGGAGTGGACACATATATAGGAGAATCCAAGGACTCGCGAGGGACATCCAGAAAGCAAGCAAATAAGGCTGACACATATGAATAAGTGGATCCTGGATCAAATAACACTGATGCCTCCCTACCACATACTGAAATAGTACCTGTGATCACGACGTCTGAGGCCACTGCATCTGCTCGGGCCGGAATAGCATAGAATCTAGCTGGTGTACCTGAAGACTGACCTCCGCTGGATTGAATAGGAGCTAACTGAGCTCCCTCTGCCTAGACTCCACCTCTGGGACGACCTCTACTAGCCTGTCCTCCACCTCTGGGTGGACAGGGCACCGGTGCTGAGTACGTAGGCTGGTAACTCTGCTGAATAGCCCTGCCCCAAAACCTGGGACAAGTCCTCCTCATGTGGCCTGAATCCCCACACTCATAGCATCTCACTGGAGGCATGGCCTGCTGCCCTGGAGAAGAAGAACCCTGAATAGCTGGGGGACGGTGAGAAACCTCTGGCATAGCATTGAAGTAGGGACTAGGAGAACCCCGATGACCTGAATACCCACCGGAGGAACCCTGAATGGCTGGTGGGCGGTAAGAACTCTCCGACATGACGCTGAAATATGGTCTCACTGGAGAACCATGGGGAGGTGGTGGTGGAGCTGAATATGGAGGCCTTCTGGGCTGGCCTCTACCAAACTGACTTCTACCCCTAGCCGGGGCACCTCTGAAATCTCTAGAAAACATAGCTCTCTTGTCCTGTTGACCCTGCTCTCTGCCCCTCGATCGGTAACCCTCAATCCGGCGAGCTATCTCGACCACAAGCTGATAAGGAGTACCCATCTCCACCTCTCGGGCCATGTTGGCCCTAATACCTGAGTGCAGCCCAGCTACAAATCTCCGCACTCTCTCAGCATCAGTAGGAAGAATCATAAGGGCATGACGAGACAACTCAGAAAACCTGGCCTCGTAGTCTGTCACCGACATCTGCCCCTGCTCCAGCTGCTCAAACTGATACCGCAGATCTTCCCTCTCTGAGGGTGGAATATACCTGTCCAGGAACAACTGAGTAAACTGCTCCCATGTGAGAGGAAGGGAACCTGCTGGCCTGCTAAGGATAAATGACTGCCACCATCTGCGGGCCCTGCCCTCTAGCTGAAAAGTAGTGAAATCAACCCCATGGGACTCCAAAATCCTCATGTTGTGCAGTATATCCCTGCACCTATCAATGAAGTCCTGGGCATCCTCGCCCCTCTCACCTCCGAAGACAGGAGGGTGCAAGCGAGTCCATCTATCGAGTAACTTCTGCGGATCATCGTCCGCAGCTGTTCTAAGCTCTGGTGCTGCTGCTGCTGGATGTGCTCCACCCACGGGCAGAGTACCCGGAGTCTGATATACTGCTGCTGCATGACCCGCGGCCTGGGTGGTAGGGGTCTGAACTCCCCTTCCCGCCTGAAAGGTGGCAGGATCTGCTGGAAATAAATCGGCCTGGGCCATAGTGTCCATGAACCGCATCATACGGCCCATGACCTCCTGGAAGCCTGGTGCAGTCATGAAATCCATCGGAGCTGGATCTGCCGGGGGCACCTCACCCTGCTCCTCAGCAATGGGATCCTCTGCTGGATCCGCTGGGGGTGCTAACAGAACAACTCCAGGACGCCCTTGTCCCCTACCTCGGGCCAGTGCCCTCCCTCGGCCTCGGACGGCGGGGGTAGCGGCATCTCCCAGGTCAGGAACGTCAGCTGCATGAGTCCTCACCATCTGTGGGAGAATAGAAGAATGAGAATTAGTAATCATCGACTGTACGATAGAATAGGAATAAAGAGAGGTTTCTTAGCACCCTCTAGCCTCCCGAAGATAAATACAGACGTCTCTGTATCGATCCGCAATACTCTATTAGGTTTTCCTGTGACTTGCGAGACCTACGTGAACCTAAAGAACTAATACCATGTTGTCACAACCCAAACTCCAATTCAGGTCGTGATGGCACCCAATGTCGGAGTCAGGCAAGCCAACACTAGTTTTCTACGAAATTGCATAAATTAATGAGATGTTCAGATACTTATCCAGTTTTTAATTTAAGAAGTCCTTTAATAATAAAAAAAAATTGAGGAAGTGGGGCAAATTGATCTAAAGTAACTCAAAAATCGTTTGCCAGCATAAACCGAGTAGCAAAATACTAGCGAGTCAACTACGTGTGCCAAGACCTAGTGTCACAAGTCCACTTGCAACTCGTGGAATATATATACAAGGCTAGACAAAAATAGAAGTACTACTATCTGAAAAGAATAGACAGGAGTATCCCAAAATTAGCAGAAATCTCCACAGTGCTGCTGAGGAACGCCAAGAGGAGCAGCTCACCGTGTAGTCGGGTCCAGATAGTACTCTCAACGACGGACAACGGAATAGTGACCAGGTGCAACAGCCTCAGAACCTGTACAATTAAGTACAGAAGCGTAGTATGAGTACATATAAACAAATATGTACCCAGTGAGTATCCCGTCTAAACTCGAAGAAGTAGTGACGAGAGATAGACGTGTTACTCACTAGGGGCGTTATCGATAATATGATTTAATAAATCTAGACAGGATTAACATTTATGGAAAGCAAGTAGACATGGAGCATTAGTATATAAAGATAACGATCTACCTGCAAGTGCCAAGTAACAATATTTAATAAAATCACAAGTTCCTTTCCCCACAGAATAATTAAATTGGTAAGAATAATGATAAGACTCTCAATCAAACACATAGCATATAATATGCCGAGGCGTACGGCCGAAGCGACGCAAAAATTAAATGTGCATTGCCGAGGGTCGAGCGGCACGAATCATAGATGCATCTATTACCCCGTTCGCGAATCGATCATGCGACGCGGTTGACATAAATATAAGGCTACCCCGCTCACGAATTATACATGTGACACCGGTGCTCGTAGACATACACAGAATTATCAGAAAATTCAGGAATTTATCATGGTTTATACTTGAAACCAGAGATTTAAGCACTTAAACTTACACATAACTTCCTAATATCCTCATATCAATTTCAAGATAATAAGCAACTAGAAACACATGTAAAGGTACAGGTAAGGCACATAAGGCATGCTTGTGAAATCCTAAATTTCTACCCGACATAACATAGTAGTAGCTACGCACAGACTCTCATCATTTTGCGCGTGCGTAGCTCCCGCAAGTAAGGATACATCAATCATTTACATTTACCTATGGGGACAATTCCCTCTTACAAGGTTGGAAAGGAGACTCACCTCGCGTAGAACCTACTTCCCGGGTCAAGAACGCGCCCGAAACTCCAAACTTTACACTCGAGGACTCGAAACTAGTCAAATGATATATAAATATATCAATGCATGCGCAAAGTATGTAAATCCTCCTACTTATTTAGTAAATTCGCTATTCTTGAAGAAATCCCAAAATACACCCCCGGGCCCACACGCTCGAATTCCGGAAATTTTCGAAGATAACACTCACCCATAGCCTAAGGATCATTAATAAATAGTTTTTTTTTGTATGAATTCATGGTAGAAATGTGGTGAAATTCCCTAAAGTTCATCAACCCTAGGGTTTTACTCTAACCCCTTTGATTTCCACTAATTTGATGTTAATCTACTCAAGTTTTGGTGCATTAATCTAACATTTAAATGGGAATTACTTACCTCCTAGTAGCTAGGCCGAATACCCTCTTGAAAGCTCTCAAAATCGCCAATGGAGGAATAGAAATGGTGAAAAATGGCCAGATCTCGTATTAAATGAGATCACTGCTTTCAGTGATCTCGCACCTGCGGCTCGAGGACCGAACCTGCAGAAGTGGCCTAGGAGGCCTGGGGCCGCACCTGCGGAGGATGTCCCGCACCAGCGGGTCCGCGCCTACGAAAAGAGGTCCGCACCTGCGGTTTGGACCAGCTCCCCTGAGGGTCGCACCTGCGACCTGGGCAACCGCACCTGCGGTCACACCAGATCTGGTGCACCAGCAGCTGAAGCTGCTGGTTTTTGGCTCCGTTTGGTGTCCGGGAGGCACCTGGGCCCACCCTGAGCCCCCGTGCAATTATACTAACAAGTCCTAAATCATATTACGGACTCGCTCGAGCCTTCGTAACACCCAAAGCAACGCTAAAACTCAAAATCACCCCTCAAAACCCCTAGAATCAAACTTAAGAATTTCTAAGTTCTTGAATTCGGTTTTAAATGCGCTGAACCGGCCTATACTACTCGGAATGACACCAAATTTTGCAAGCAAGTCATAAATGACATAAAAAAACTATTCCCGCTCTCGGAACTCCGTTCGGACCTCGATAACACAAAGACACGTCCCAAACCAAATTATGAACTTAAGGAAACTCTATTTAGCTATTTGGCGTCGAAACGCCCCCGGGTCATCCAAACCCCATTCCGGACATACGTACAAGTCCGAAATCACCGTACGAAGCTACTGGAATCGTCGAAACTCGATTCCGAGGTCGTTCACTCAAAATGTTGACCGAAGTCAAACTTGGCCTTAAAAGCCAACCTTAAGGAACTAAGTGTTCCTATACCATCCTAAACACTTTCGAATCCCGTACCGCCCGTACCCGCAAGCCACAAATCACGATAAGCCGCTATGGAAAGTCTTATTTAGGGGAACGGGGTCCGAATACGCGAAACAACCGGTCGGGTCGTTACATCATGAGCATCTAAAACTATAAACTAAGATATATAAACTGCCTAACTGTCCAAAAGAAGAAATGACAAAAGGAGTAACAAGGTTCTGCGGACGCTAGCAACTACCTTGGAATCTCCAAAGATAGCCGGCCTGAACTCGACGATAGTTGCGCTCTAACTCACCTGGATATGCACATAAAGTCCAGGGTGTAGTATGAGTACAACCGACTCAGTAATAACATCAATAACTAAGGAACTGAGTAGTAGTGACGAGCTAAGCAAAAAAATCCAATTATTTATTTTCATAATAATAACAGGAATAAACAAGTAAATTCCATAACTCAGTAAATGCCACAAAGAAATTTAAATAATAAATGAAGCAACAACAAAAGTAAATGCAACCTCACAGCAATGTCACTCCATCACTCATCCTTCGCACTCAACACTCTGCACTCACTGGGGGTGTGTACAGATTTCGGAGGGGCTCCCAAAGCCCAAGCGCTAAGAACGGACAACTCACGTGCCATAATATCAATACCTGGATCCGCACGGACAACTCACGTGCTACGCGGACAACTCACACGCTATGGTATCAATACCTGGACCAGCACTGTCAGCTCACATGCTACACGGACAGCTCACGCGCTATGGTATTAATATCCTCACAACCATGTCCTCGACCTCACTCAGTCATGTACCTCTCCAGCCTCACAATGCACCACAAATAAGGGGACACAACCCACATCAAGTATCACATCATATCAACAAAAATAATAGAGACTGAGGTAAACATGTACAATAATTTCTATGACTGAGTACAAATAATGTGAGCATGAATAAAACCTAAGCATGATCTCTAACATGAAAGCAAACAAGTTCAACAACAAGTAATCACATAAACACATATAATGGCTATTAGGCCTCAAGCTTCACGAGACAAACCAAGTCTCAATCCCTCGCTATACACACCCACACGTCCGTCAGCTAGCGTGGGTATCACCTCCAAACAATCACTTGATATCAAATTCTCCGGGTTTATACCCTTAGAGCTAGAGTTAAAACTGTTACTTACCTCAACATCGTAAAATCCTACTTCGGGATGCCCTCGTCTCTGGACTCGGTCTCCAAAAGCTCAGAATCTAACCAAAACCAGAATACTACTATCAACATAGGCTAAGGAATCGAATTCCGCAATAAAAACTACATAAACAGGCCAAAAAAATCCGAAATTGGCTAAAACCCGGCCCCCAGGACCACGTCTCAAAATTAGTCAAAAATGGTAGAAGAATAAACCTCGTCCTCTCCCGAGTCTAACCATATAAAATTTATCAAAATCGGACTTCGTTTGGTCCCTCAAATCCCTACCTAAAACTCTCCAAAACTCAAGCCCTAACTCCCTCAATTTCACTTTGAAATCATCAATCAAATCCCAAAAACAAAGATGGATTCATGAAATATAACCAAAATCGAGTAGAGAACACTTACCCGAATCCATACGGTGAAAATCGCCTCCAAAATTGCCCAAATCCGAGCTCCCCAACTCAAAATATGACCGAATGAACAAACCCTAGTTTTATATATTTTTCTTCCAGCTATTCTGCCTCGTTTCTTGTTCCACACGATCTCAAAACTCGCGTTTAATGCCTCCAATAGATTTCTTGTGAAATTCTAGTAAAGTTAAGCTTTTGAATTACTCAATTTGACCTTATAATGAATGAGATATGTAGGTTTTAATATTTGCAAATAATGCAGATTTTTAAATACGCCGTCAGCGGCAATTTCATAATTATCCGAAAAATCTGGCAACTTTGGTAAAATGTAAAATCTTCATACGATGTCTAAATTAGACGATTCTTTTCTCCACGGGTCCGTAATGACGATACGGATCTAATCTTCATTCAAAACAGAAATCGAAGCTCATTTGTTCAATATGATATCATTTATGCTTGAAGAAACGGCGTCGAAACATAAGAAAAACAAGCGCAACACAACCCAAACCTATCCGAAACTCACCGGAGGCCCTCGGAACCTCAACCAATAATTCAAACAAGTCATATATCACTACCCCAACTTAGTCAAACCTCTGGAACACCCAAAACAACACCAAATCAACCTCGAATTCAAGCCTAAGAACTTCTAAACTTCCAAAATTCGCCAACAACGCCGAAACCCATCAAACCACGTCCGAATGACCTCAAATTTTGCACACAAGTCCTAATACATCATACAGAGCTACTCGTGCTCCCAAGCTACCGAGAAAAATACAAATGCTCAAAATGACCGGTCGAGTCGTTACACATAGACATGGTAGCCAAACAACAATTCATACAACAAAACATACAAATTACTAATTTTGACGGGAGAAAAGATGAAATTCGGCCGCCACGGTGGCTCCTTGCTCTCCCTAGGTCCAAAGTTCCTCTAAAAGACGTTCGACTTCCAAAAATAGGTTTAGAACCCTTTTTATACACGTTGGGGGTGTGTAGGATTGAAATCATCAAGTCCCAACTGAATTAGGATGAAATCTACCCTTGGGCGTTACGCTCTGCGCCTGACGCAACTGGACAGTGAACTTTTTAGCATGTTTTCAATGGTGTTTTGGTTGGCGCCTAGCCGGACCTGGGAACCAAAGTCATGTTTTCTCCAAATTCTTTCATTTTTACTTCACTTCGCACGCAAACTTTCCAAATCACTTTCAATTGACTCTTACACATAAAAATACCATTATTAAGCTCGATTCACAAATATTCACACTAAAGTTAACAACATCAAGGCATAATGCAAGGCAAATTAGATGCAAAAACATGAATTTTTAGCCAAACGTCAATTGTCGTAATTCCGACGCTAAAATTTTTGGCAAGCGTATTTAAAATTTTAACGCGGGCTATTTTAAAAAAAAATCTTAACAGGATCAAAACATAAATGGTGGTTTAGAAGAGGTCCTCGTCCATCAACATATTTTTTTGTGTTAAACTTCAGGAATTTGTCTCTTGGGCTACATCATTATCGAGCCTAAAAGCATACGTATCATGTGAATTCATTTTATGCCTTATAAAATTATAAACTTTACTTTTCTGATGTGAAATTTGTCTAAGGTGTCATGTGCACCTTACTCGTCTTAGTCAAAGTCGTCATCGTAGAGTCTGCTCGTAACTTGCCTCCAACTTATAGCCCTATTTAACGCACAAGTACAAACTATGGCAAATTGGCAACGTAAACAATTGACTAAATATGGGCCTCAAATCCCAGATAGCATCGTTAGAACTATTTTGGATCTCCCTAATAACAATAGGAGAGAGATGAAAACACATGGGAAAATTTTGGACAAAGTTGAAATGCAGTGTAAGGTTGTAACTATTAAATTGAAACTATAATATTCTATTATTATTAGACTATATTTTCGACACACCCAATTTTATACATGGATCAAAATAGGGTAGTGGCTCGACTCCAGTGGCGAAGTTAGGATTTTTTACTAATCTATGTACAATAAGTCAACGACAACAACATACCTAGTGTAATTTTACAAGTAGCGTCTGGGAAAAGTAGTGTTTACACAGACCTTGCCCTTACCTTGTGAAAATAGAGAGGTTGTTTCCGAAGATCCTCGACTCGATTTTTTACTAAGGTATGTCAAAATGAAAAGAAATGAACTTATGAACAAACCAATTAAGAGGAGTCAATATATGTTATATATACATGAAATATAATATTTCACCTAGCTAAATAGTGTAATTTTCCGGCGAAGAAATGTCAAATTGACACCCCTTAAATACATGTGACTCCGCCACCGCTTAGCCCTAGAAGATTTGTGTCCTATCTTTCATTGGGTATTCTTGGTTTGTGAAATAAGTTTAAATTCTATGAACTAACTTTTAAACCATCAAATTACATAGAGTAAGAACTTATTTAAATTCCTCAAGAATTAAATAGAGTTAGTTGTCCGTTGTCCATTTCGGTTAATATAAACTATTAACAAATAAATTTGGTCCAAAATTGATTATTTAACCAAATCCGAAGCCGAAGCCGAGCCGAGCGAGCGATGACGACGGCGCGAGGATTGCCTTCTTCTCAACTCTTTAAGAGATAGAAGAAGAGTAATTGCTTATATACCCATCAAAAACCTCTTCCTCTTCCAATATGGGACAATGTCCCTTTGTCAAGGAGGGAAACTCAAATATTACTCAAATATTTTATTTTTCGCTCAATTTCCCATTCACCCTCTTTTAAGCATTAATATAGCTTAAAACCCCAAAAATCCCCCCCACATTAATGAGGAATGGCTATATCACGGAAATATGCATGAAAAACTGTGTGATTCGCAAGTAAGGATTAATTGCATCTGGATAAGTAGGTTTCCTTTTGAACTTTATGTAGTGAACTTATGTCGGATATACTCGGTCAATAGGTAGATTTGATATCTTTGAACCGTCGAACTTTGGTGTATACCCAGACAACCATAAGTCACACAACTGACCCTTAACCGTCTTTGGTTCTCATTGTTGTGTTCATTTCAGCCATGAACACCACCTGGTCATAAGTGCGTAGAGAACTAGCCTTTCAAAATTCTCCTTAAAGCGGCTAACACTTCACACTTACATAGGTGATTCCTAAGCGTGTCATCCCGTAGATACACTATTTGATATACCCCGTATCAAATTTAGAAATCATTAAAAAGCTTTAATGCGTTATCCTTGTTACTGAACGTTGTCTCATCACGTGAATGGGCCAAATTTTTAGTTGACAATGTTGAACCGTCATTAATGACTTTGTGTGATCTCTTTGAACCTAGATCTTGGAATCTCCAGTCTTCTAGGTAGAGTTACCGCCACAATGACTTGTTCTCGGTCATAGTCTCATTTCCCTTTATGATTTCTCAACTACCTCTCAAGTTAGGCCTTTTGTAAGTGGATCCGACACATTATCGCTTGACTTTACATAGTCAATCCTGATAATTCCTCTAGAGAGTAATTGCCTAACGATTTTATAGCTTCATCGTATATGACGAGATTTACCGTTATACATAACGCTCCAAGCCCTTCCAATTGCCGCTTGACTATCACAATGTATGCTATTGGTGCCAACGGTTTGGACCAAAATGGAATGTCTTCCAAATTCTGGAGCCATTCATCTTATTCACCGACTTTATCTAAGGCTATGAACTCAGCCTCCATTATAGAGCGGGCAGTACAAGTTTGTTTGGACGACTTCCAAGATATCGCTCCTCCACCAATAGTGAATACATATCCATTTGTGAACTTAGAATAAATTGAACCGGTGATCCAAATTGCATCACAGTATCCCTAAATCACCGCAAGATATTTACTGTAGTGCAAAGCAAAGTCCTGGGTATGTTCTAAATAACCCAAAACCCATTTTATTCTCATCCAATGAGATTGACCTGGATTGCTCGTGTATCGACTCAATTTACTAATAGCAAAAGCTATATTTGTTCATGTACAATTCATGATGTACATTAAGCATTCCAACACACGAGCATAATCCAATTGTGATATGCTTTGTCCTTTGTTCCTTGCTAATGCAAGATTCACGTCAATTGGCGTCTTTGCAACTTTAAACCCTAAGTGCTTGAATATTTCAAGTACTGTCTTAATATAATGAGATTGTGACAATGCCAGACCTTAAGGAGTCTTATGGATCTTAATTCTCAGAATTAAATCAGCAACTTCCAAGTCCTTCATATCAAACTTGCCAGTTAGCATGCGCTTAGTCGCATTTATGTTGGCAATGTCATTACTCATTATCAGCATATCATCCACACATAAGCAAACAATGACTATGTGATTTGGAACATTTTTAATGTACACACACTTATCACATTCATTTATTTTAAAACCATTTGACAACATTGTTTGGTCAAATTTCACATGCCATTGTTTGGGTACTTGTTTTAGCCCGTAAAGGGACTTAACAAGTCTACATACCTTCTTTTCTTTACTTGGAACCACAAACCCTTCAGGTTGTTCCATGTAAATTTCTTCCTCCAACTCTCCATTTAAGAAGGCCGTCTTAACATCCATTTGATGAATTTCAAGACCATAAACTGCAGCTAACGCTACCAACGTTCTTATGGACGTAATTCTTGTAACTGGAGAGTATGTATCGAAATAGTCAAGACCTTCTCGTTGTCTATATCCTTTGACCACAAGTATTGACTTATATTTGTTAATAGTGCCATCATCTTTTATTTTCCTCTTAAAGATCCATTTAGAACCCACCGGTTTATTTCCAAGAGGAAGATCAACCAATTCTCATATATGGTTGTTCAATATGGATTCTATTTCACTATTGATTTCCTCTTTCCAAAACAATGATTCTGAAGAATACATAGCTTCTTTAATGTTTGAGGCTCATTCTCCAATAAGAAAGTCACAAAATCTGGTCCAAATGAAGTAGACGTTTCTTTGACGTTTACTACGTCTTGGATCCTCCTGATTAAGTGTACTTTCTTTTGTTTCTTCCCGAGGTCGTTTAGATCCTTCACCAATCGACTCACATTCCTTTTTATANCTTGGATCCTCCTGATTAAATGTACTTTCTTATTTTTTCTTCCCGAGGTCGTTTAGATCCTTCATTAATCGATTCACATTCCTTTTTATATGGATATATATTTTCAAAGAACATAGCATTATCTGATTCTATAACCATATTATTATGAATGTCAGGATTTTCTGATTTATGAATCAGAAATCGATATGTTTGACTATTGATCGCATATCCTATAAAAAACAATCAATGATTTTTGGTCCAATATTTACCCTTTTGGGTTTAAGAACTTGTAATTTTTCCAAACACCTCCACACTTTAAACTAATTCAAGTTGGGCTTCCTTCCTTTCAATTTTTCATATGGAATGGATTGTGTTTTTCTATGGGGTACTCGATTTAGTATTCGGTTAGCCGTAAGAACAACTTCCCCCCACAAGTTCTGTGGAAAACCGGAACTTATCAACAATGCGTTCATCATCTCCTTTAATGAATGGCCTTTCTTTCCGCAATCCCATTGGATTGGGGTGTGTAGGGGGCCGTTGTTTGATGAATAATTCCATATTCTAAACACGTTTCTTTAAAAGGAGATTCATATTCACCACCTATATCACTTCTTATCATTTTGATTTTCTTGTTAAGCTGTGTTTCAACTTCATTTTTGTATTGCTTTAATGCGTCTATTGCTTCATCTTTACTATTAAGTAAGTAAACATAGCAATATCGAGTACTATCGTCAATAAAAGTTATGAAATACTTCTTGCCACCGCGAGATGGTATTGACTTCATGTCACAAATATCTGTGTGAATTAAGTCTAAAGGATTTGAATTCCTTTCAACTGACTTATAAGGATGTTTNTTTCTTTCCACCGCGAGATGCTATTGACTTCATGTCGCAAATATCTGTGTGAATTAAGTCTAAAGGATTTGAATTCCTTTCAACTGACTTATAAGGATGTTTAACATACTTAGATTCCACACATATTTGATATTTTGATTTGTCGCATTCAAACTTAGGCAATACTTCCAAGTTAATCATTTTCCGCATAGTTTTATAATTGACATGACCCAAGCGTATATGCCATAATTCATTTGACTCAAGTAAGTAAGACGAAGCTAAAATTTTATGATTATTCTCAACAACCATTACATTCAGCTTGAAAAGGCCCTCAGTGAGGTAACCTTTTCCTACAAACATTTCGTTCTTACTAACTACAACCTTATCGAATACAAAAACACACTTAAAATCGTTCTTAACAAGAAGTCCAGTAGAGACTAAGTTCTTCCTAATCTCGGGAACATGAAAGACGTTGTTCAAAGTCACCACCTTGCTAGAAGTCATTTTGAGAAATATCTTCCCACATCCTTCAAATTTAGTCGTTGCAGCATTTCCCAAAGAAAGCGCCTCTTCGGGTCCAACAAGAGCATATGTAGCAAACGCTTCCCTAATAGCACAAACATGGCGAGTGGCTTCAGAATCAATCCATCACTCCTTAGGATTTCCCACCAGGTTGCATTTAGAAAGCATAACACACAAGTCATTAACATCTTTGTGCTTTTCAACCATGTTTGCTTGACCCTTCTTCTTGTCTTTCTTTGGAGCACGACAATCTGTAGATTTGGGTCCAGCTTTTCCACAATTGTAGCAATTTCCGTTGAACCGCTTCTTGCTTGGGTTGCTTTTCGGTCCAGAAGTCTGCTTCATCTTTCTCTTATTTTGAGGAGTATCCTCAACAATGTTTGCTCCCATTATTGTTGAGTTTACACGGCCTGTCTTTTCAGCAGCTTTGTTGTCCTCTTCGATTCTCAACCGAACAATGAGATCTTCAAGCGACATCTCCTTGCGTTTGTGTTTCAAGTAGTTTTTGAAGTCCTTCCACAAAGAAGGCAACTTCTCAATCATGGCTGCAACTTGGAATGCTTCATTGATGACAAGACCTTCAATGAAACTTCTGGTAGTAAAAATACTAAAATTACTACTTTCAACATTAGAATTAGTTCGACTTATACCTTCAGCAAGGAGATCGTGAATAATCATTTGCAATTCCTGGACTTGGGTAATAACAGACTTGCTATCTACCATTTTGTAGTCCAAATATTTTGCAGCAACGAATTTCTTCAACCCGGCATCTTCAGTTTTGTATTTCCTTTCAAGCGCAATCCACAGTTCTTTTGACGTCTCCACGCCACTGTAGACATTGTACAGATGGTCCTCCAGTCCACTAAGAATATAATTCATGCACAGAAAATCAGAATGCTTCCACGCCTCAATCATGAGAAAGCGTTCAGTCTCTGGAGTTTCATCGGGAAGAAAAGGAACATCTTTCTTAATGAACTTCTGCAGACTTAAAGTAGTCAAGTAGTCAAGTAGAAGAACATCTTCTGCTGCCACCGCTTGAAATCAATCCCGAAAAAAATTTCGGGTTTTTCTGCCGGTGCCAATGCCGGTGTTGTTCGGCTTGTCGATGCATTGGCAGTCACCATAGGAACAGTCTGGTTCCCGTTGTCATTCGTCGTTTATGTAAAAGAATGACACAAACATTAAAATCACATAGATTTTAATCTCCAATAGAGTAGAAAATCACAAAGGTTTTACTCTTCAAAAACAGTGAGTATAACACAAATACAGAAAATAATTAAATCCCATAAGCTTGTTAGTAAACTATATTTGTAAACTAATTCTGAAAAAGATAAAAATAACATATAAACAGAAAATGTAAACGAAACAAAAGTTAATCTGAGCCCACTGAATCCACAATGTTTACTTAAGGAATTTAATGCTCTCCTAGTACCCAAGGTTATGGATTATTTCTTCCCAGGATAGAACGAATTACACACTGGTGTAGTGGTACTTCAAACCTCAGTGTTTCAGCGAACACAAAGTTCGGTAGTATCACACTTACTGTTGTTTCCTTTGAAGTTATAAAATATGTAGAAGAATGGAGGAGAACTCAGAAATTCGTATAGAAAATATGAGAGAATGGACTTGTATTTATAGCCAATGTTGAGCTCAAAAATGAAGAGGTGCAACTCTTCGGAATGGCTGTTTACGTAAATGTCATAGCATAAATGCCATAACATAAATGGCTATTTACGCAACAATAAACCGGGAATTCAAGAGGGAGGTTAATTTTTAGTTACAAAACCGAAAAAACAAAAACGGATAACGGTTGGATTTAATATTAATATTCGTTTAATATTAATATTCCGTTACTAAAACAGATATTTAATAACATTTATGTTAATATTTACTATTAACAAATAAATTTGGTCTAAAAAATTAATCAATCAATCATTTGACCAAATTCGAAAACGAGCGAGCGACGACGACGACGCGTGGCTTGTCTTCTTCTCAACTCTTTAAGAGCTAGAAGAAGAGAAATTGTTTATATACCCATCAAAAACCTCTTCATCTTCCAATAGGGGACAATGTCCCTTTGTCAAGGAGGGAAACTCAAATATTTTATTTTTTCCTACATTTGCCATTCACCTTCTTTTAAGCATTAATATAGCTTAAAAACCCAACACAAACCAATTAAGAGGAGTCAATAAATGGTATATATACATGAAATAAAATATTTCACCTAGATAAATAGAGTCATTTTCCGGCGAAGAAGTGTCAAATTGATACCCCTTAAATACATGTGACTCCGCCCCTGCTTGGCCCTAGAAGATTTGTGTCCTATCTTTCATTGCGATTTTTCTTTGTTTGTGAAATAAGTTTAAATTCTAAGAACTAACTTTTAAACCATCAAATTGCATAGAGTAAGAACTTATTTAATTCCTCCAGAATTAAATAGAGTTAGTTGTCCATTGTATGTTTTACCGGTCTTTTTGCTAATATTGAAAATATTCAACCATTAAAAAGTATAAAAATAGAACAAACCCTATGTTGTTTATATATATACTTCCACTCGTTTTCACCTAACCCTTTCCCTTTCCCTTTCATCAAACATGCACCCCACTTTCCAAAAAAAAAAGATTTGCTCCTAAACACTATCTCCCACTTTGTCCAATTCCTTATTGTTATCAAAAATAAGAAAAAAACCATTTTCTCATATTCATCATATTTGCCTTTGATTTTTGACAAATTTATTGTTTTTTTCTTCATCATGTGACATTGTGTTGCTATTGTAACAAGTTCAAGAAATATAGGTAGGTATTACAAGGCATAAAATGGTTAGAGAAATATACAAGGTTCATAAGTCAAAGTCTTTCAACATTAGGAAGATGTTTGAGGGAAGACAAGCACATAGTGTTGTGTTAGAAAATGGACATGGTAGAGATCAAGCCATGGGTTTTAGAAGTCAAGGTGGAAAATCATCTTCTGCATTATTAGAAAAACAACATATAGGTAGTGTTTTTAATCGCTCTATTAATCCTATTTCGCGCTTTGCTAAGGAAGGATCAAGATCAGGAAATATCCATAAAGATAAACATTCTTCAGGTTCGTATAATTTTTCATGTCAACTGAACTCATAGCTTTTGGCTCGAATTATATAAACATTCTGAATTTACTGGTTCTTGATTTTGGATTCGCCTCTACATGTACCTCTATACGCATGCATGTGCACGTTTGAATTACAATTATGTACGTGTTGAATGTTGTATTACCCTTATACTTCATATAATTATTGATTTTATGTCTTGAAATTTTTGCAAATAATAAGAAGAGGCAATGTGAAATTTTATGAAATCACATTCATTCTGAATTCACTCATTCTTGATTCTTGATTCTTGATTCTTGATTCTGGATTCGCCTCTATCTGTACCGCTGTACGCATGCATGTGCACATTTGAATTATAATATTGTACATGTTGAATGTAGTTTTACCCTTATAATTCACTTAAATATTTATTTTATGTCTTGAAATTTTGTGCAAATAATAAGATGAGGCATTGTGCAAAAATTTTTATTTTATAATTTTATTTATCAAAGTTAGATGTAAATAGATGGTGTATTTTTTTTTTTTTGGATGTAGACATGGAGATGATGAAAGAAAGGTTTGCAAAGCTGCTATTAGGAGAAGATATGTCAGGTGGAGGAAAGGGTGTTTCATCAGCTCTGGCTTTATCAAATGCTATTACTAATCTTGCTGGTAAATTTCACCAAAATTAGTTATAATATTTGTGTTAGACATTTATATCATTATATAAGATATTCCGATGCACTAAGTTCACTAAGTTCTCACTATGCGACATTGTCCGTGGAAAGGCCGAACCACAAGGGTTTATTATACGCAGTCTTATCCCGCATTTCTGCGAGAGGCTGTTTCCACGGCTTGAACCCGTGACCTCCTAGTCACATAACAACAATTTTACCAGTTACGCCAAGGTTCCCTTCGTTATTATGATATATTAGGTAAGGCAGCCTGGTACATTAAGTTCCTGCAGGAAGTTGTTTCCACGGCTTGAACCCGTGACCTCCCGGTCACATGGCAGTAACTTTACCGGTTACGCTAAGGCTCTTCACATTTATATCAATATATGATGATATATGATGAAATTGTGAAAACCATCTTGCTAGGTTCTGTTATTTACAAGAAATATTCAGAATTGACTCTTTTTTTTCTGTGTGTGACATATATATATATAGCATCTGTTTTTGGGGAACAATGGAAATTGGAACCTATGTCTCAAGAGAGAAAAGCAAGGTGGAGAAAAGAAATAGATTGGCTTTTATCTGTATCAGATTACATTGTTGAATTTGTCCCTGCTCAACAAAAATCTAAGGATGGAACAAACATGGAGGTCCTATATCATTTCTCTATCTCATTTCCAATTTAATATTTAAAGTAGAAATATTGATTATTAAAGAAAAAAAATGAAAATAAGAAATGTGATTTAATTTGACAGGTAATGGTGACACAACAAAGAAAAGATCTGCTCATGAACATCCCAGCCTTGAAAAAACTTGATGCAATGCTCATTGTGAGAACCTGCAATCTTATGTTATTACTTAATAAATCCGTTACTCTTTCCGTTTCAATTTATATGATGATGTTTGACTGGTCAAGGAGTTTAATAAAGAAGAAAAAAGATCGTTGACACAAACCAAAAGTACCCTTTTAACTTGTGGTCTAAAACCAGTGGCGGGTCCAGGATTTCACTAGGGAGAATAAGAAGTAAACCCATGAATCTAGAGGGCAGATGCAGATCTAGAATTTAAGGTCTATGGGTTCAATCTATAAGGTTTTAGCATTGAAATTATTATTTTAAAGTTATGGGTACATATCTATTCTTTATTGTTATTTTGTGACATTTTACACATAAACTTATACTCCGGGGTTCAAAATGAACCCGGTATTCATATGCAGTATTCGCCTCAGGAAAAAGTCAAGAGGTGTCAATATATAATATATATACAAATAATTTTTTTTACCTAACTATGCAGTATAATTTTCCCACGACCCCTTGAATACATTTGGTGCCGGCCATGTGTAAAACATGCTATGACATTTCTATAGCTATAAGAGCATGTCATTAAGGTAAACGGAAAGTTTAACGTTAAAGAGTTTCCAAATATAGGAATGTGTTCTTTTTGGGAGAAATTCAAAAATAGCCAGATTTACAAGTGGTCATTCAAAAATAGCCACAGATTCAAAAGTAATCGAAATTTAGTCACTTTTCATGTAAAGATAAATCTGAACGAAAACACTATTCAAAATCCGGAAAAGTACTCCAACATAATATACCGGTACAGTATAATATACTGAAGATTGGACCACCGGTGCTCCAATCTCCAATATATTATATTGAAACTTTTCACATGTTGGAGTTCCAGCATAATATGCTGGACGTTTATACACAGGTGCACCGATCTCCAGTATATTATGCTGGAAATTTCCGTGTTGCAGCAAAATAGTGGCTATTTTTCAATGACCTTGCAAACGCTGGCTATTTTTGAATGGCCAGTCCGAAAACTGGTGCTATTTTTACGTTTTTTTTTTGGAGAACAAACTAAAACGAAAAGAGTGTCGTGTGAAATGGAATAGAGGGAGTACATTAGTTGCATTATCTCTAATACTGGATAGTTTCATGAATATTCACAGGATTGCTTAGAAAATTTCAAATATGAGAATGAATTCTGGTATGTTTCAAGAGATGCTGATGAATCTGAGAAAGGTGTACTGAGGGATGATAAATGGTGGCTACCTACAGTCAAGGTTCCAGCCGAGGGTCTCTCGGATACATGCCGAAAATGGCTACAATTTCAAAAGGATTGTGTGAACCAAGTACACAAAGCATCTATGGCTATAAATGCACAAATACTATCAGAAATGGAAATTCCTGAAAACTACATTGAATCTCTTCCCAAGGTGAGGAAAACACAGTCTCTTGAATACAAGGTTAATTTAACGACTTACTGTTATAGTGGATAAAGTTCAGTTACTTTAATATGTCAAAAATAGTACTTGCGACTTACTGTTGTTATAGTGGGTACAATTCCGTTATTTTAGTATTACTTGTTGTTCCTTTCGCTTCGTTTTCTTACTATGTTGTTGTTGTTACTAGAAGGGGAGCCATGGCGTAACTGATAAAGTTGTTGCCATGTGACCAGAAGGTCACGGGTTCAAGCCGTGGAAACAATCTCTTGCATAAATGCAAGGTAAGAATGCGTACAATAGACCCTTGTGGTCCGGCCCTTCCCCGGACCCCTCGCATAGCGGGAACTTAGTGCACCAGACTGCCCTTTCTTGTTGTTGTTACTACTTGGTGCTACTGCTTTTCTTTTCTTCTTTCGTGAGCCGAGAGTCTATCGGAAACAACCTTTCGACCTTCAAGGGGAGCCTTGGCGTAACTGGTAAAATTGTTGCTATGTGACCAGGAGGTCATGGGTTCAAGCCGTGGAAACAGCCACTTGCAGAAATGCAAGGTAAGACTGCCTACAATAGACCCTTGTGGTCCGGCCCTTCCCCGGACCCCGCGCATAGCGGGAGCTTAGTGCACCGGGCTGCCCTTTCTTGTTGTTGTTACTACTTGGTGCTACTGCTTTTCTTTCCGTCTTTCGTGAGCCGAGAGTCTATCGGAAACAGTCTTTCGACCTTCAAGGTGGGCTAAAAAATACTGATATTTCTGTTATTCCCTTATTTGATTTCTTCAGAATGGTAGAGAAAGTCTTGGTGATTCAATCTACAAGAACATCACAGTTGAGTTCTTTGATCCTGAACAATTCCTTTCAACTAATATGGATCTGTCTACAGAACACAAAGTTCTTGATCTTAAGAACAGAATTGAGGCATCTGTTGTAATTTGGAAGAGAAAAATGCACCATAAAGACGGGAAATCGTCTTGGGGATCAGCTGTGAGTTTGGAGAAGAGGGAACTTTTTGAAGAGAGAGCAGAGACTATCTTACTCCTTTTAAAACAACGATTCCCCGGAATCCCTCAATCTTGCCTTGATGTCAGCAAAATCCAATATAACAACGTAAGATACTCTCTCCGTTTCAATTTATATGGCAGTATTTGACTGGACACGTAATTCAAGAAAGAAATAACAGCCTTCAGAACTCGTAGTCTTAAACATGTCATGACATTTCTGCGGCTAACCTATAAAAAACGTATCATTAAAGGTAAAGTAGGAACGCGTCATTCTTTTATGAAACAGACTAAAAAAGAAGGAGTGACATGTAAAATGAAACTGACGGAGGAATAAACACGCATTACCTCACAAAATCATGACATGTTTGTTTCTGTTTTTGTTATGTGTACAGGATATAGGACACTCGATTCTGGAGAGCTACTCAAGGGTAATAGAAAGCCTAGCTAACACAGTTATGTCGCGTATTGAAGACGTGCTATACGCGGACTCACTAACGCAAGATCCATCATTCGTGATAGCAAACCAGAACCTCTCAGCTGATTCGTCACCTCCACTTCCATTGAGCGGTATGTCAACTCCTAGGGAATTAGAGGCAGAGGTGTTAAGTTCTGCAGCACAAACACCGTCCTCGAGGACTTTATTCGATTTCATTGGCTGGAATGTGGAGCTAGGAGAGACAGGAATGAAGCAGAATCATTCGACGGGTAACTTAGAGGCTTATTTCAAAGGTGAAAATGACTACAAATCCATGACAAAACTAGCTAATATTTCTCCCAAGAAATTGTCCTACATTGAAAAGATTGAAAGTGGCCTAAGAAGTCCAACAGCTCGGGACTAACAGCCGCTAGGCAACGACACTGAGGAACGAAAAGAGAAACGAGAAAAATGTCAATGTGATAGTAGGATAGGAAGTAAACAAAACTTGAAGTAGTTAGGACGTTTACCTGTGTGTAAATACTCCGACCTTTTTAAGGCGTTGGATGTGGTTAGCGTTTGAAGTATGCGACTGCTCTTCCTTCCATTGTGGATAGGGAAGTTAACAATGTTATGTTGTGCTTTTATTGTATATTTTTTGTAGCATAAACTCCATTCTCCGTATTTTTGCAGCAGCTCTACTACTATGTCCCCGTTATAATGTACAAAATTCGCAAAACAAGAGTAATACTACATATTTTCGATACTGGTAACTTGAAGCCTGCATTAAGACAAACAAAATCTTGAATGGATTTAACTCTCAGTCTCAGACTCTTCATAACTTCATGTTACTATTCTTCTACCCCGTCGAATGAGTGACCTGATGTCCTTATTATGCATCGGTCTCCAATTTAATAAGTTTCGTTTTAGCTTCCGAGCCTCCTGCATTTACAAGAAAGAAAGAAAACACATGAGCATACCGTATATAGAACTATCGATATTGAGAGATTGTCGATATATAAGGGTACCTGAAATTCAAAGTTGGAACTTTGTGCTTTTGGTACTATAGATAGGCCGTCGCGAACAGGTAGCACTGCAAATCCATATGTGAACATTTGCTATTAAAACTCTAGTGTTGAAAATTTCCATACTGTAAATGTATTTTCCTTACCTGGAGGTGAAAAGCTAGAATTTTTCTCTGAATCTTCAAGTAGAGAAGGCTTGTAGTTGTAAGTGTATAAGAATAGTGGCACATCTTCTTCTGCCTCAAATTCATCTTTGTCTACAGTCTTATTGTCAATTGGTATACTGAATCCCCTTCATTTATCATTCAAGTCCATTAGTCCTCTTTTTTACCGGTTCACATCATTCTTGAAATGACGCAGCCCGGTGCACTAAGCTCCCGCTAGGCGCAGGGTCCGTGGAAGGGCCGGACCACAAGGGTCTGTTGCATGCAGTCTTAGCCTGCATTTTTGCAAGAGGCTGTTTCCACAGCTCGAACCCGTGACTTCCTGGTCACATGGCAGCAACTTCACCAGTTACGCCAACACTCCCCTTCCGTTCTTGAAATGATGTGATTGGATAAAAATATTACCTTGACATTTCTTCTGTTCTCCTGAAATCTTGAGTTGCTGGTTTAGAAAACAAAAGTATTAGTATACAGTTATGTTTGGTTTCGAAAAAAAATGACCATATTGAACGGATTGAAGATGTTGAAGCAATAAAAGATTACGCGGTGATATGTAGCGACGATGATATGTTGCTAAATCAGTATTCCAACAAAACCTTGAGAGAGCAAGCTTGTGAGAGTATTGTTGGCAGGTTGCAAGTCTCTAATTAAATTGAACAATCACAGACAAACATTACTACTTGTTAATGCGCTTAAGTTATATATATTGACAGTATAAAGAATCGAGTAAAAACTACGAACTTGAGTCAAGCCATCAATTCGAAGTTCTGTTTCAGAAGCTGTGTCAATCTTGGCAATCCGGCATTCAAGTTTTGCTGATACACATCCTAAATGATCGACGACGGTCACAACAGCTCTGCACAGGTACTCTTTTGTGTTTTCCACTACACTGCATATGGAAATATAGTTTGTTTCATTAGCAAAGAGCTTCAGTTATTCGGTGCGCGTTTAAGTTGTATGCACTGACAGCATGAAATAAATATTTGCACAATCACGTTATCTATAAGGTAACATGCAAATTTCTATAATAAGCATTACTTGATAACTTGGTGAAAATGATAACCGACACACTACCACAGGTTAAACTACACTGATATATTTACATTGCCAGTATATATAACTTAAATCCTATTCAATATATTTTAGAGACTGCAGTTACTTTGTGCACATGTTGTGAAGAAGAAAGGTTTAAGATAATTTGAAATTTTGACCAAATTTTGCTGGAATGCAGAAACAGAAAAACTCACTCTTTTTTCTCTTCTGCTTTTAGAAAAGATTTCTCACAATAATCTGCAGCATGGTGAAGCTGAGAGCACAAGTCCTTTAGTTCCTGCAACCAAAAAGAAATGTAAGCTAGCTCCACAAGTAATTAAAAAGGCAGGCAACCTACTGCACAAAGCATCTCGTATTCACTCAGGGTCCGGAGAAGCGCCGCGCCCCAAAGGTGTAATCTAAGTTGCTCGGACTTGGGTGCGGGAATCCGATACGGGGACGGATCCGAGTATTGGATTCGGCAAAATCAAAATTTTAAGATTCGGGGGTGCAGATCCGGATATGAATACGGGTGCGGGATTCGGCTAATACAAAATAGAGCTATAAAAATATTGTAAATTTTGAGAGATATTCTGTGAAAAACTTAAATAAATATTGTACAACACAATCTTTCATTCTCCAAGATGGACATTATTCTTCCATTGTTCTAAATCTGTTTTATTTTTTATTTTGAGAAATCAAAATCTCAATTTTTCTTCCAAATTTGTCGATGGACTCCGGTCAAAGTGTCCGAAGTCAGTTGAGCGTATCCGGGACATATCCCGTCCCGGTATCGGTATCCGTCCCGTATCCGCACGGGGAAGACACCAAAATCGAAGAGTCCGCGCAACTTAGGGTGTAATATAAACAGTCTACTCTAATACAAACATTGGCTCCACAAATAATTGTTGGCACGAAATACCATACATGCATAAACTCCTTTAGCACCAAAACTACAACAATTGCGCCTTAACTGCAAGCAAATTGGAGTCGACTATATAAATCATCACTATCAATATTGCTCCATTTAAGCATATCTCAATCAAATATTGTATTGTGAGAATTCGTCATGAATTGACTATAATTTTACATATATTGTCAGCTTACTGCAACCCTCCTCTGTTCAAACGTGAAATCGACAATGTGAGTAAGCTCACACAGAGTTTCAAGAACCAAAAGTGGGAGAAAAAGTAAAAAAATAAAATAAAAAATCAACTATGTCTAATCTCAAACAAGTCGTGAGTCGACTATATGAATCTTCACTATCCTGCTGTAATTTAAGCCATCTAATATTATATTGTGAGAATTCATCATAAATTGACGAGTTTTAACAATGTGAGCAAGCTCACACATAGTTTTCAGCATCCAAAAACTGGCCAACAAACAAAGTATTCACATAATCAGATAGGTTTAAAAGAAAATATTCATATTAACTTACTTGAAGGGAGTTGTTAAACTTAGTTGCATCATCAGTTTCAGATTCTGGATATTTTGTTGGAGATGAATTAAATACCTCCTCCTTCATTCTTGTGTCACTGCTTTAAGTTCTGATACAGAATCATGAATTAGAGCATATCACATTCTCTCCTTATCTCTTTATTTGAAGGCTATCATGTTCTTATTTATACCAAGAACAGAAGAGCTGCTCGGTGCACAAAGTATCCCGCGATTGCAAAGCGTGGACGAAGGGCTGGGCCCATTTAGGAGTGGCAAACGGGCGGGGCGGGGCGGATATGGTTCGGGTCGAAACGAGTAATGAAAAAACGGATAAATTATTTGACCCGACCCATATTTAACACGGGTTAACCGGCGGATAAAATGAGTAACCATATTATCCCTTCATGACTTTCACATTAGCCTCAAACTCTAATATGAATTTGTTTCCCCTTGCAACAGAAGAACATTACTGAAATAATTTTTCAATAATTGTATTATTCATATTTTACCCATTTGGTTACTCATTTTTCTAGTGGATAATATGGATAGTTATTCATATTAAATTCGGTTTACAAAGTCAGTTATCCAACCCATTTTTAGTGGGTTGAGTTGGGTGGATAACTATTATTTTTAACTATCTTGTCAGGTCTAGGTGTGATATAGACAGTCTACCCTGATACAAGTATCAATAGTTGATTTTATGTCTTGAACTCGTCACATATGTGTCACACAAGGACAATTTTACCGTGCTCTAATACAAAAAGGAAAATATATGATTTATTTTTGTACTTTAAGAATTATTTGAGCTTTATATGGACGTGGAGAACAGAGGGGTGGTCGGTTATAATAAAATCCCGTGACAAATTATTCAGAGTCACTTTATATGAAACGAGAACAACAAACCAAAAATAGAGAAAACAGCCAAAAAAGCTTTTAACAGAGAGATTCTCTTATTAGAAGTTTGTGTACAGACTGTGGTGAGTGACCACATCCAAAAAAAAGACAAGTTTTTTGTCAGTCTCGTGAACTTTGGTTCCTCACTTCACAATCTATGTGATCTATATTTTTCATGCTTTCCAAAAATGTGGCTGGATATGTATCGGATCCTTTAAACATAATACATTTGTAATGAATCCGATACGAATACGGCTACATTTTGAAAAGTCCGCGCAATATAGGTTTGGACATATGAATTGTAAAATTCCAAAAAAAAGTGAAAAATTTTTTGAAGCAAAAATGGTATTGGAAAATAGAGTTGTGTTTGGAAATGAATATAATTTTGGGTTGTTTTTGAAGTTTTTCAAATTTTCGAAAAATTTCAAAATTCATCTTCAAGTGAAAATTGAAAATTTTATGGCCAAATACTCATTTCGGAAAAAGTGAAAAAAATTTGAAAAAAAGGAAAAAGTTCTTATGTCCAAACGGGCTCTAAATGTAACCTGCCAAACTGATAATACATACAGCTTTCACACGACTTAAAGCTAATACTACTATTTATATCCTATCGCTGCAAAATCTTTGTTGATATCTTTGTAATAAACCTAAATCATTACTCATTAGAAACAACACAAAATTCTATAAATTACAAATATTTTTGGAATTGTTAAAGTACTTTCAATTGTTATAATCAATAAATCAAGATAATGTAAAAATCTATCTAAATAGAATAATAGAAGCAAAAGCATTATATCAAGACAAGTGCCTTAATCACAAAAAGCCAAGTGGCATTGTTAAAACAAAATAAACTACTTTTCTAAATAATACTTTTTTTTGAATTTTTAATTTTGAATTAATTGGTTACACTACTTGAATTAATAAATATAAATATCTTATAATTCTCAATAAAAAACTAAAATACAAAAAAATATTCTACTCATTTAAATTGGACTTTTAAAATTATTTTACAATAAGAAAATAAAATAACAAAAAATCAAAACGTACCAATTCAAATTGGAGAGTAATTTCTTCCTAATATAGTAGTAGTAGTATTGTGTGTATACATATATATATATATATATATATATATATATATATATATATATATATATGACTTATAAAAATAGTTAGAATTATTATGAGAAAAGTCATACATATACACATAACCAAAATCATAATAAGCAAATATTCATAAAGGAAGAATACTAAAAAAATCAAATAAGTTTATAAAAATATATATATACTAATTAAATTTCTCATGTGGGAAAATTTAGTTAATAAATAGATATCATAATTTCATAATGAAAAATACAAAAATATAAACAAACTATTAGGATATTATACATAAGATAATTTATTATATATAATACATATTTTATTAATTATTAAAAATATTAGTACGGTTTTAATAAAAATAATAAAAGGATTATCTCTTTATACTTTTGATGAATTCAAAATTATAGTTTAGTAAAAAAATTATATTATTTAAATTTTAAGTAAATATAAAATGAGAAAACTAATCAAATATTATAATAGAAATGAAGGTACGAAAAGAGGTGGATAAAGATAATTTTATAATATTTATATTTTGAATTATTAATAAACTATAAATAAAAAAATTAACACTCAAGAAAATTATTGATAAATTTACACAATTAAAGAATTTTAAACGGTATAACATAAGTATAAGAATATATATTTTCAGAATAAGAAAAATATACATATGTTCTACTAGAAGAGAAGTAGTATCAAAATATAAAGTCAATTGACAAATTAATAAAAAATCACATTAGTAAATATATAGTACTAAGTACTTACTAATTTAATAAAGATAAAATAAGGAATAAACAATTTATTTGATTACTATGATGCTTTGTATCCTTTGATTTTGTGTAGATTTTATTATATTTATGTACATTATATTATAAAATAATAATTAATATTTATTAAAATAATATGATATATCAGATCATAATTTTATAAGATTAATATTCCGTCAAATTAACCCCGCATCTTGCTATATCCGCGCATCAATATTGGAAGATGGGGTTTTACAGCATCCAAGATTTCAAATGAAGCTTCATTTTCGACATTGAATCAACACAGGCTCTTAAATACTATCCCAAAGCTTGCTCCTTCAAGCAGAAACTTCATTAGTAGAACCATCGCTAACTGTGGTTTAAGATCTTTTCATCACCTCAATCACAAGGTTCGATTTTGTGCTTATCTTTCAGAAAGTTGTCTTTTTTCTACATTTAGAATATATGCAGAAAGTCATAATACTTTTGATTCATAGTTGCATAATATTGGCATGAGATCATAGGCGGATTCATAATTTGAGTATTATAGGTTCTTACCATAATTTCAAATTAATATGCAATAATATTTGAGTTCACAGTTAGATATCTACAAATATTTAGTAAATTTCTTAATATAAATACAGGCTCTATGCAAAAGTTATTGGATTCCCGAAAATTAGTAGTCAATGCTCTAGGTCCACCCCTACATGATATAATATTCTTGTAACCCCGACTACTACTACTTAATGTTGTTGGTGTTGTTATTGTTGTTGTTATTGTGTTTTCCCCTGTAGTTCATAGGCATGGCTAGTTATATAGAATCATTCTTGGATTATGTCACTTTTTTGCTAATTGACATGATTTGAGTAGTAGTAGTATCCCAAAGCTTCGATTTTGTGCTTATCTTTCGGAAAGCACAATATTGGCATGAGTTGTTGTTGTTGTTGTTGTTTCCCCCTGTAGTTCAGAGGTATGGCTAGTCGGGGGCGAATGTAAGGTAAAAGACCGGGTTCAACTGAACCCATAAGTTTTGATGCGGCGTATAAATTTATGTGTAAAAAATTCACTAAAATTGAAACAAATAATAAATATGACCCCATAGCTTTAAAAATATAATAGGTTCAATACTAAAAACCTTAAAGTTAAACCCATAAACTTTGAATCCTGGATCCGCCTCTGTGACTAATTAAATAGAATCATTCTTGGATTATGCCACCTTTGTAATTTGCGATTCTTGTTATACTTTATGGGTTTTATGACAATTCTATAAACCTTTGTAATTTGTGTGATGGATTCTGTCAAAGGTGGATTCAAGATTTGAATTTTATGGGTTTGAAATGTCGTTGGAGTTACGGGGTTTAGAGTTTAATAGTTGTACATATTTAGTAAATTTCTTACACATATACTGGTGTGATGACCCAAAAGGTCATCTTACATAATTTAAGCTATATCTGTATTCCGAGGCTCCGAGAGCCTTCGTTAGCCTTACCTCGATATGCATGCGCAGCCCGGGCGTGTAGCCGGGAAGCTTATATGTGAAAAACTGACAAAAGAATGAGTTTTGATAATTAATAAATGAATATATTTGACTTTGGTCAATATTTCTGGTAAACGGACACGGACCCGTGATTCGACGGTCCCGGAGGGTCCGTAGGAAAATATGGGACTTGGGCATATGCCCGGAATCGAATTCCGAGGTCCCAAGCCCGAGAAATGAATTTTTAAAAGAAATTGTTTTCTGAAAATAATAAAGGAATATGAAAGTGAATAATTATGTGAAAACCGTGTTACCGGGCCCGTATTATGGTTCCGGAGCCCGGAACAGGTTTATTATATATTATTTGTCTTATTTGTAAAATTTGGTGTAAAACGGGCGTGAATTGAGTGGTTTCGGATCAAAATGAGGTTTTGAGGTTTTAAAGAATTTGAAATGTGGCTTGGAAAGTGATGTGATGTTCCCGAGGTCCGAGTGAGATTCCGAGACCGGGAATAGTTCCGTGGTGTCATTTATAACTTATCTGCAAAGTTTGAAGTCATTCCGAGCAGGTTAGGCCGGTTCGATGATTTGAAATGAATTCTAGAATTTTAAGTTCTTAAGATTTGATTAAATAAGTTTTGGGGTTTGATTTCGAGTTCCGCTGTTGTTTTTCGTGTTCCGAAAGTTCGAGCGAGTCCGCTTAGTGATTTAGGACTTGTTGGTATATTTGGACGGGGGCTCGGGTGGGCCCAGGTGCCTCCCGGACCCCGCGCGAGGCCAAAAACCAGCAGAAACCACTGCTGGTGCACAGCAGCTGGTGTGACCGCAGGTGCGGTTGCCCAGCCGCAGGTGCGGGACCGCCCCTGCGGTCCCAGCCTCGCAGGTGCGACCCAGGCGCCGCAAGGGCGGCTCCGCAGGAGCGGCTTCCCTTCCGCAGGTGCGGCCCCTTCTGGGCTGGCCCAAGTCCGCAGGTGCGATCCTTTTTCCGCACCTGCGATACCGCAGGTGCGAGTCCCCTTCCGCCGGTGCGAAAATTGCCCAGTTAATATATCAATTTCCAGAACAATGTTTAGATGGGATTCTTTCAAATATACACGAACTCCTCTTTCTCCAAGCCCCTTAGGCATCCATTGAAGCTTCCTTTCACCAATACTTCGTGGGTTAGTGAATCTTAACTTGTTTTCTTAATTTTCCATTAATCTTTATTGAATTCCTAAGCCTAAAACATGCAATTTAAGGTAGAAATTGGGGGAATTGGGTAGTGTTAGGTTTTTGGGATTTTTGGGTGATTCAACCCCAATTTGGGGTCGAATCTTAAAACAAATTGTATATTCTTACTCGTGGGGTTAGGGGTGATCGGGTTTTGGTCCGAACCTCGAGTTTCGACCACGTGGGCCCGGGGTCAAATTTTGGAATTTTAGGAAGAATGATTAGAAATGGGTAATTAGGCTATGGGTTTGAGGTATTGAGTCATTATTGATATACTTGAGTTGAATATGTCTAGATAATATCGCTCGGAGCCGGATTATAAAGGAAAGGCGGTGTTAGAGGGTTGCTCGCTCTATTTTGGACCCGAGGTAAGTGACTTGCCTAACTTCGGTGAGGGAATAGGTATTATTTGTTGCGTGTGTACTTGTTAATCATGTCCATTGCATAGGTTGAGTGACGAGTACCTATGTGATGAGAGTCTAGCATGACCTTGAGTTTAACATGATAGTAATCGTAGCTTTTCTTCCATATCTTTTACATTATGAAATTGCCATTATTTGTAATAGTATGTTGTTAGTTGTGGTGAAAGAATGAGACGTGAATTGTTGTTGAGGATGAATATTTGTTGTCAAAGATACTCNCTGAGATTCCGAGATCGGAAATAGTTTCGTGGTGTCATTTATAACTTATCTGCAAAGTTTGAAGTCATTCCGAGCAGTTTAGGCCGGTTCGACGTATTGAAGTGAATTCTAGAATTTTAAAGTTCTTAAGATTTGATCAAATAAGTTTTGGGGTTTGATTTAGAGTTCCGCTGTTGTTTTTCGTGTTTCGAAAGTTCGAGCGAGTCCGCTTAGTAATTTAGGACTTGTTGGTATATTTGGACGGGGGCTCG
>MDKH01033250.1:0-25645 GCA_005239495.1 Nicotiana undulata
AGCTGAGTCCGCGATTTATTGGCCCTTTTGAGGTACTTCAGAAGGTGGGAGAGGTAGCTTATAAATTTGCCTTACCATCCAGCTTGTCGAGTGTTCATCCGGTGTTTCATGTGTCGATGCTCAGAAAATACGTTGGTGATCTTTCTCATGTGTTAGACTTCAGCACCGTTCAACTCGAGGGTGATATGTCATACGAGGTGGAGCCAGTAGCAATTTTTGCTCGTGAGGTGAGAAAGCTGAGATCTAAGGAGATACCATCAGTGAAGGTGAAGTGAAGAGGTTAGCCAGTAGAGGAAGCTACTTGGGAGACCGAGCGGGAAATGCATAGAAAGTATCCTCATTTGTTTGAGACTCCAGGTATGTTTCTAGACTCGTTTGAGGACGAACGTTTGTTTCAGAGGTGGAGAATGTAACAACCCGGTCCGTCGTTACGTAAAAACCTGTTGTATTATTGTTGTTATTGACTTGATATAGATTGGTTATACTGTAATTGATGTATTAGAGTTGATAGGCTTTAAATCGAATGGTTGTAGTGAGAATTCAGTCAATTAGCCTTAAAATTGGAAAAGTCAACTAAGAGTTAACTTATTGGTAAACGACCTTGGAATGCGGATTTTATGGCTCGAATAGCTTCGTTAGGTGATTTGGGACTTAGGAATATGTTGAGAACAATTTTGTGATGTCCGATGTAGAATTAGGCTTGAATTGGCGAAAGTTAGTTTTGGGTGATTTCCGGTCGGCAGTGGAAAATAGGCTATCGGGGTCGAAATGGAATTCCAACAATTGGAACAGGTTCGTAATGTCATTTTGGACTTTTCCGCAAAATTTCAGGTCAATCGGAGTTGATTTGGATAATTTCGGCATCATTGGTGAATTTTAGAAATTTCAAAGTTCTTAGGCTTGAATCCGATGTAATTTTGGTGTTTTGATGTTAGTTTTGGTGTTTCGAGAGTGCAACTAAGTTCGAATGATGTTATGGGATGTGTTGGTATATTTGGTTGGGGTCCCGAGGGGCTTGGGATTGATTTCGAATGGTTAACGGACTCATTTGGAATTAGAACAATTTATGGTTTTCTGGTTTTTGGGCAGAGTGATTTGGTTCACTGCGATCGCGGGTGAAGTGGTGCGATCGCAGAGAGTTAATTATGGACAGGCTCAGATTGTTCTATGCGATTGCGAGAAGGGAGGTTCGATCGCGGAGTAGAAGGAGCCCAATGCAGTGCGATCACGTGGGTTGAGCTACGATCGCGTAGAGTTAGCCAGATGCGTGGGGAGCCGGGTCAGTTGTTCTTTGCGATCGCGTGCGCCGGACTGCGATCGCGTAGGTTAAGGTTCTATTGAACCGTGATCGCGTGAGCTTTGTTGCGGTCGCGGAGGTCTGGGGGAATTGGTTAGTGCGATCGCAGGGCCAAGGCTGCGATCGCGGAGAGCAAATCACTGGGCAGTTAAATAATAAACCCTCCGCGACTTAAACCCTCTTTTACACAATTGTTAGGCGGATGAAATCTTTTTGGGCGATTTTTGAAGGAGAAAATCAGTGGGTATCACAGAGGTAAGTAATTTGATTATTAAAACTCGTTTATGGGTGATTATAGACCATAATCCCAGCCTTTAATTGATGAAAAACAGTAGAAAAATAGGATTTTGGGGCATGAGATTATGAGACCTTCAAGGGTCGATTTGAAGGGTCAAACGAACTCCGATTTTGGTGTTCTTTATATTTACGGAATCGTGAGAAGATGAAGAACAATTTTCTGTAAAATTATCTGAGTTTTGGGGCGCGGGCCCGGGGGTCGGGTTTTGACCGATTTCGGATTTTTTAGTTAAATTTGATATTTTTCAATTGGAAATTATTCCTTAAACATATGTTGATGATAAAAATATGAACTTGGTAGATTTGGAGCCTTCGGAGGTTGAATAGAGAGGCAAGCGTGTTGTGGAATAATTCCTGGCTAATTTTGAGGTAAGTAATGTCTTTAAATCCTGTCCTGAGGGTATAAAACCCCGGACTATACACCCTTTCACGGGTTTTGAAATAAAAAAGGTGTAAACGTTGGAACATATTTCCTATTTGGGCGACTATTGAGTTGCGAAACCGAGTTTTAAGCCTTTGCTTAATTAGTATTTATGTATTATGATATGTTTTGGGCTGTAAGCCATGTTTGGGGCCTAGTGCCGATCTGTTTACCCCTTGGGGGACTGTTTTACTGTGTTTCCTCACTTGATATGTTGTGATTTACACTCAGTCTTTTCCTGATAAATTGTTTTGACACTCAGAGTATTTTGATACTATTTCTTGAAAGAAAAAAAATGAAACATTGTTTTGGGTCGAGAACCCAGTTTGTTTATGGCCTAATGGCTAATTGAGAGTGTCTGACTGAGCGAGGCTTTCAGGCCTATATTGTGAGGAGGCTTTCAGGCCTTATGAGTGATGTGAGGAGGCTTCCAGGCCTTATGAGTGATGTGAGGAGGCTTCCAGGCCTTATGAGTGATGTGAGGAGGCTTCGAGGCCTCACGAGAGATATGAGGAGGCTTCGAGGCCTCAGGAGAGAGATGAGAAGGCTTCCAGGCCTTATGTTATTATTGCGCTTGGGCTGTAAGAACCCCTCCGGAGTCTGTAACACACCCTCAGTGAGGGCCGGTACCGATTGAGTGATGATGATTGTCCACGGGGCTGATACTGAGTGATGACTGATACTGAGTGATTGAGGTAATGCCTGAGGGCATCTGTTATGAGAAATGATTGTGGCCCGAGAGGCACTTTTATGATGATATTACTATGTTTTCAAAATGGTTTTACTGAGGATTTCACTAAGATATATCAATATTTACTTGTTTTTCAAAGGAGTCTGGAACTGGTTTTTGAACCTATGAAATTGCCAAATACTACTTGGTGACTTGATATTTTACTGGTTGTTGTGAAATGATGTATCTGTTTGTGTGCTTTATATTTCTCAGACTGTGATTTCTTTTCATTACTACTGAGTTGGCATACTCATAAAGACTCCCTGTGCCTCTGTGCACAGATCCAGGTACGAGCTCGCAGCAGTAGCTGATGCAGGTTCATTAGCAGCAGTCACGGGATTTCGAGGTAGCTGTCCAGCGTCCACAGCTTCTCCATTTCCCTTCCTTATTATGTTTTTAGCTCTTGATTCAGAGACTTATAATAAAGTTTTAGCAGAGTTAGATTTAATTATTCTTGGATGCTCATGACTATTGACTCCAAATCTGGGAGGATGTTTAGAGTTGTTAGGTTATTATTGGGGGCGTTAGACCTATATAAATTATTCTTTAATGAATTGCTGTTTATTTTGCATTATGAACTGTTAAATGAGAACAAGTGTATAGTAATGTGATGGTTGGCTAGCCTAGTTCCACGATAGACGCCATCACGGCCTGTTAGGATTTGGGGTCGTGACAGTACTTATCTTTGAGAGGCTGCAGAACTCTTAGGAAAAAATCTCACATTCTTGAATTCTTATCATGCGAATCCATTAATTTAGCCTAAAGCGTAACTCTTTGAATTTCTTCCATGTATTCGGATGCGCACGTGAGCGCTCTGTATCAGATGTGCATCGACGACTTGTGTTTTACTTGGATGAGGTGCAAGGTGTGATTTTAGCATGTTGATGATGGGCCAGTTTGGAGGACTTGGGGCTGGATTTTGTCTGTTGCTTGAGTGCTAAGATTTCGATTATGTGAGCACGTGCATTTGGGACTTATATGTCCATTTGTGTCCTTACTAGTGGGATATTGTGACTGGATTACTATGTGGTGAGTGTGATTTGATGGTGAGATGTGTTCAGATAGTCTGAATATGGAAAAAGGGAGTTGGCTAGAGATGTAGCAAGATCTATTGAGTGTTTGATCTGTCTTGAGTTGGAATATGGCCTCGAGTTGTGAGTGTATTGAAGGACCTCTCATGTGGTTTGTTTGTGGAGTGAAGTGAATCTTCCTGTTGTGCTATGAGTTCCTAGTGATGTCTTTTGGGCTGACCAATGCCCAACAGCGTTCAAGTATTTGATTAATAGTGTATTCCAGCCGTATTTGTACTTCTTCGCTATGATATTAATTGATGGCATCTTGGCGTACTCACGTAGACAGGAGGAACATACTCAGCATTTGAGGATGGTGTTGTAGAGGTTTAGGGAGGAGAAATATTATGCAAAGTCCTACAAGTGTGAGTTTTGGCTAAGTTCAGTAGCATTCTTGGAGCACGTGGGCAGGCGTTCTTGACCACAACTCCAGTGTTAGTTCTGCCATTAGCATCAGGTTCTTATACCGCGTAATGTGATGCCTCGAGGGCAGGCGTTGGTTGTGTTTAAATACAGGAGGGTAAAGTGATTTTGTGATAGCTATGATTTTTGGAAGGGTATAGAGATGATATCAGTTTGAGGCTAAGCATGTGGGGTTATCTCCCACGGGGTGTCCTGATATTCGTGTGATCCTTATGTGGTTTCATAGCAAGTCCTCCTTAACCAATAAATGATATATGTTGTAATTTGAGTTTAGATCGCTTGTGAAAGTTGGAATGGCTATTACAATGGTAAATGCGAGGTTGCGGTTGATTTGAGATGTTAAAATGGTTTGAGTTATATATGATCTTATGAAGGATTTATTTGAATCTCATTGAGGTATTGTGACGGTGTTACCGGATGGGCATTATGAGTTATTGTTTGTCTTGATCTATGGCTTTGAGCCAAGTGGGGGAGTCTGCTAATGATAAATTGGTTGCACGATTATGTGATTTATTGGGTCCAGTTCGAGGTATACTAGTGAATCATTATGACCTAGAGAGGTGGAGTTTGAGATGAATCGAGTAATGGAAATTTTGGATACAGGTTGTAATATGCTCTATGGGTAATTGGGTTTTATTGAATGATTGAGTTGTATTTGTAAAGGGTGTAGTGTGTGCGGAGTAGGAATTTGCCTAGTTGTTTAGGGGTGTGGGTTACCCCCTTGTGTGTTGGTATGTTAATGGGGTACAGGTCATTCGATCTGTTTGATCAGCTTAATTGAGATTTTCGTACAGTGGATGACTCTCGATAATGGTTCAGATGGATTTGAGGGTTATATGTAAAAATTAGGAATCATCAAGATGTGTACTTGGCTAGAAACTGAGTCTACATTGGAGGGTGTCAAGACTTGTGGCATTTCTATAACATTATGGATTCTACATATCAATATCAGGAAGGTGAAGGTAATGGCTTTAGATTCGCATGAAGTCTCTTCAGGGTATGTTTTTTTAAATGTGGTGCTTTTGGGGATATTTGAGAGAGTATTCAGCGGCTTATGAGCCTTAGACGATGTGGTTTTTACGCTTGGGTCTCGTGCGATGAGTCTGGGTTGAGGATTTGCGGTATTATGGCAAGGAGAAGTATTAATTCAAAGGTAATTCAGAAGGAACTTGGATAAATAGGACATCTTGGTAGTAGGTCGGATCGACATGGTAAGGGATACGATTAGTTCTTTGAGTGCTTATGAGGTAATGAGCTTTTACAGGTCTCTTGTGGCAATGCTCTTGGGTTTTTGGTGACATGCATAGCTTGGTTGAGCTAGAAAGATTCAGTCCTAACGGTTTGGTTTTGTGAAAATGGGATTCTGATAGTCCTTGATGGCTTTTACCACGGTTAGAGATATATACTTTCTACTGGCGTGAGGAGAATATGATGTATAGTGATTTTCTTCTAGATGGGATCAAATGGAAAGATCTTGTCTAGTTGAGTACGTAGTTTCTTGTGTCTCGGAATAGATTATAAAGTTCGCATATTTATCATATAATGGCATGGTGTATGCGGTATGTTGTGTAGGGTTGAGATTTGCAAGTATGAGGTCACGGTTCAGTTCTGGAAGGAATGTCATAAATTTTTAGGCAGCATGGGCAGTTTTAGATTACTAGGTAAATGATATCTCTATTTGGTGTGGCTTGATGAGGGTATACATTTTAGAAAGGGAAATTTGTTTGGGTTAAGGGTGCTTCATTGGTCTTGCAATGCTCTCTTATTCGATCGACTGCTGATATTCAAGTTTGCTTGGCGGCACAGAAGAATTATTGGGGTATCCTTCGTGGAATGATTGAGTATTAGAGGTGTGTTATTTATTCGAGCAGTGGAGTTGGGATAAGATATGGTGATTCGTGCGCTTCATGGACTTCGAGACTGAGAGTTCTCATAAACAAGTTATTTTGTGGGTGTGGACTATAAAGATGCGAGCAAATCTAGTCAGACGTTAGTATGTGCCATTATTTAGTTATTGTGAGCTTTCTGAGAGTTATCTATATGTTACGGGTGACCAGGGTTCATTTAGGGTTCATTGGTAGGACCAATATGGATGTGTGTTCTGCATCGGGTCGGAATTGTTGACCCTAAATTGCTATTTTGAGGGATGTACCATCCAATTATAATTGAGCTTATTCATGTTCTGGAGTGATCTATGAGTTACTCTTCGGTGTTGCAAAGAGTTGTGATTGTTGGTTATATGCACATATGGTGCGGTTCTATTTGGGCTTTATAGAGGGATTTGAGTAAGGTAAGTAATTGGGTATTGCAGGATTGAGACGTATTGGTTATGTTCTTTCGGGTTTGTGTGGCATGGTATCTGCCGATTCCCCGTGGTGATGGAAATTCACTTTGAGTACTTGATGTCGAATTGCGCATGGTTATTGATTTAGGGCAAGGTGGCTTGAAGTATTTCATGTGGAACAACGTTTAGATGGAATCACACATTGTGGCAGAGTTATGTAGAGGTATGATCCTTGGTGTCAGATTCGTGTGTTTTGGTTCTACAATGTGTGTCAGGATCTTAGCATGGTGTTGTGATGGTACTTGTTAAGCTGGCGGTATAGTCCTCTCGTGTGAATCCTTTCTATGCATTAAGTATGTTTGGGATGTTGCTATTGGGTGCATGAGTTGCACAGGTTATGTCTTTGGATCGTATTGATGTGTCATGTAATCAGAGTGGTCGTGTTGGATGAGAAGAGGTCATTGGACCTAGAATGATTACTATCAGAAGTGACTATAGAATGGTTGGAAGGATAATATCGGAAGTCGGCTTAGCAATCTACTATAGTTCCTGCCGGAGAAGGGGGAGCTCCATGACTGGCTGATCGGATGAATGGTTACGAGTTTCTGCGTGTTTCTTTCATCATTGGAAGTATATGAAAGTGATAGAATGAGGCTTTGCTTGATAAGTGGTTAATTTCCGGTATTGGGTTGTTTTTAGCAGCTATTGTGACTAGGAGTTATCGCTATGAGTGTTTGAGTCATTTGGTATATCGTGTGATTACATCTTGGGTTAAGGATATGTCCTGATACAACGTGTTCATACTTATTTAGTTTATAGATGTGGGATTTTGATCTTAAAAATTATTTTAGAAGTGAAAATTTGGTTCTAAGGCTTATGGGTTAGGTTGGTTTGGGGAATTTCAGCTATGTTGAGCTATTGGACCTATATAGGATAGGGTGACGTGAGATCACTCCCGGGTATGTGCATGGTAGGTTACACATAAATTTTGATTATTTTTTGAACAACTCTGGGAACGTTCGAGGACAAACGTATGTTTAAGTGGGGGAGAATATAACGACCCGATCGGT
The DNA here is from genome assembly GCA_005239495.1 of Nicotiana undulata. Taxonomy (NCBI): domain Eukaryota; kingdom Viridiplantae; phylum Streptophyta; class Magnoliopsida; order Solanales; family Solanaceae; genus Nicotiana; species Nicotiana undulata. The sequence continues at coordinate 7,593 of MDKH01033250.1, forward strand.
CGTTCCGAGAGTTTAGCCTTGTTTACCCCATTTCAGCTTCAATTTGTGTGGTTCAAATCTTTTATGTTGTGTTGGGTTATTTGGATCGGGTTCGGAGTGATTATGGAGAGAAATGAGACACTTAGTCTCTTAAGTTGATTAATTAGTGGGAAAAGTCATCCGGATGTCAACTTATAAGTGAATGATCTCGGAATGTTGTTTTTATGGTTCAGATAGCTTCGTTAGGTTCTCCAGGACTTAGGTGTGTGTTCAGAATGTTATTCGGAGGTCCATGGTAGAATTAGGCTTGAATTGCCGAAATCTAATTTTTTGCAAATTTCGGTTGGCAGTGGAAAATTATCTCTCGGGGTCGGAATGGAATTCCAGAAGTTTGAATAGGTTTGTAGCGTCGTTTGTGATGTGTGCGCAAAATTTCAAGTCATTCGGTCGTGGTTTTGTTGGTTTCGACATCGTTGGCGAATTTCAGAAGTTTAGAAATCCTTAGGATTGAATTTCTAGTTAATTTGGTGTTTTGATGTTGTTTTAGGTATTCCGAGGGTTCGACTAAGTTCGGGTGATGTTACATGAGGTGTTGGCATATTTTAATGAGGCCCAAGGGGCTCGAGATGATTTCGGATGGCCGTGGGGGAGTTAGAACTTAGGAAGTGCAGCTAGTGCTGATATTCTGGTGTGGCCGCACATGGGGATTGGGAACCGCAGGTGCGATAGTGGGGCGCAAATGTGCTGAGTTCCGCAGGTGCGATTTTGTCCCCACATCTGCGATGACCGCAGGTGCACATATGCAATCGCAGGTGCGAAGGCTGGCAGTTTAATGAAGAACCGCAAGTGCGAAATATTGTCTACAGTATAACCCTTTTTGAAATTGGGTTAATTTTCCACCATTTTTGTTCGGACTTGGAGCTTTTTGAGGGATTTTTAAGAGGGATTCAAGGGGAATCACGTTGAGGTAATGTTTTTGGACCTAAAACTTGATTCTATGGTTAAATTTAACTGTTTAAGCATGAAATAGTGGGATCTAGTGATGAAATTTGGGGATATTAGGGCTTGGAACTTGTGAGTTATAATTGGGTGATTGAGGAGTCAAACGAAGTTATATTTTGGTAAATTTGTTATGTAGGGACCCGTGAAAGGATGAGGATTCAGGTTTTGTTATTTTCATCGGATTCCGAGACGTGGGCTCGGTGGTCGGGTTTGGCCAATTTCAGGATTTTTTATTTAATTTGATAATTTTCGCGTGGGTCTTGTTCCTTTAGCATGTATTGATAATATAATTCTTATTTTCGATAGATTCGGGGCGATTTGAGGCCGAGTCGAGCGGCAATGATATCGCGGAGTATACTTTCGTCTGATTTGAGGTTAGTAATGACAGCAAATCTTGTCTTGAGGGTATGAAACCCCAGATTTCACGTCGTTTCATTGGCGCACATGCTAGATGACGAGTGTGTGCCGTGCACCGTTGGGGATTGTGACTTGGTCCATCCTGTAGCAACTACTAAATTGCGTATTTGTCTGGACACTATATGATATTTTGTGTTTTGTAAAGTATTACTATGTTTTGTGCTAAATGCCATATTTGGGCCTTGTGCCAAGTTGTATGGACCCTTAGGGGCTTTTTACTATAATTTACTCACAGTTATGTTTTAATATTTGCACTTAGTCATGCCATGTTCTACTGATTTCATAACTCAGTCTTATTTACTCCGTTTTGTTGCATAAAAATGATATTTTGGGGCTGAGCACCCTGTATTACTGATAGCCCAAGTGGCTTAAGAGGTTTCTGACCGAGTGAGGCCGAGGGCCTGTGTGTGAGGATATCATGGGATCAGGCTACGCGCCACAACAAGTTGTACTGATTTATGATATATGAGAGGCCACGTGCCTGATTGATTATGCCATGAGATGGCTTGTTATAGCGCTTGGGCTATAGGAGCCCCTTCGAAGTCTGTACACCCCCAGTGAGCGTAGGTACTTACTGAGTGCGAGTGCCGAGTGCCGAGTGCCGATTGACGAGTGACTTTGAGGCATGAGTGGCTGTGAGGTTTCTGGAGGGGATGCTTATGAGTGATTGTGAGGTTTCCCGAGGGGCTGATTCTGAGAGATGTTATGCCCGAGGGCTTATGATACATGTTTTTGTCCGAGAGGTTGTTTATAATTTTTATCACTTTTACTTTAAACTTCTTGAACCTCTGTTGAAACTATTGGAAAAATATTCTCAAATGATTTTACTGAAATCGGATTTTAAGCGAGATGATTTAACTTATATACTGTTTTGAAGACAGGTTGTACTTACTGTGAATTTATGACATGAATTTATGTGTTTCTTACTGCTCAATCCTTATTTACATTGATTACTTACTGAGTTCGTGTACTCACATTACTGCCTACACCTTGTGTGCAGATTCAGGTGCCAGGGCACCAGAGCGAGAACTGATTTTCCCCTTTTTGGAGTATTTCAGAGATTTTCAAGATAGCTGCACGGCGTCCGCATCCTGGCCTTTCTCCTTCCTATCCTTTAGCATTTATTTTTAACTGGAAAGCCCTTTTATGCTATAGGTAGTAAATTGGCTAGACTAGTACCGCGATAGGCGCCATCACGGCAAAAGTGGTTTGGGGTCGTGACACACCATGACAATGTGATAATATGCCATCAGTTCAGTTTAGTTAGCCCGTCGTGCACCTACTTTGGTTCCTACCATCAGAGAGCGGGTCCGCAAATTCATTGAGGGACTCGATTATGATATTAAAATATGCGTGGCTGGGGAGTTGCAAACCGATACCCCATTTCAGCAAGTAATGGAGATTGCGAGTAGAATCGAGGGTGTACTAGGTAAGTAAAAAGAGTCTAAGGAGACCAAAAGGTCTCGAAGCTCTAGGGGTTTAGTGGATTTTACTCTTCAGCTATGACCTATTATGGCGGGGGCTCGAGCAGTCAGCCAGCTCAGTCCGCACATCAAATTACTTGGGGTGCTCTAGTAAGCTCTTATAGTTCACCACTGCCACGAGATTCTTACACTGGTTATTCCAGTTACCCGGTACAGACTCAGTACGAGCTACCGCGACCTCAGAGGGGTTGTTATGAGTGCGGTGATACTAGACACATCATGAGAAATTGTCCTAGACTTGAGATAGGTGGATTTCAACAGAACACTCGGGCTTTGGGTCCCAATGGTTACTACCCCACGTGCATAGCTAGTTAGGGGTGGTGGACGGGTGGGTAGAGGACGCCATATAGGGGGAGGCCTAGCCCGTTGATATATTTTATATAGTGTGGGTGAGGCCACTACACCAGATAGTGTCGTTACGGGTACGATCCCGATTTGTTACAAAGGGATATTTCTCCTTAATTTGATTCGCTTTTGAATATTGAGGTGAGTCCTCATATGCTCCGCTTATGGGTGAGCTTCGTAATTTTATTACCTACTTATATGCTTCTCCATGTTAGGAGATTCGATGATGTTAGCCCGTGTCTATCATTTTTATTTTGTACCCTATTGAGGACTATAAGTCCAAAAGTGACTTTCTATTACTCTCTACGATGGGGTTTGATGTGATTTAGGAATAACAAATTTCAATTTTATGAATTATATGCCCTATTGGTATGAGATTCATTATGCATTGTGAAAATTGTTTACGAATTTGATTAAAAAGAAAAAAAAAAGGAAATGGAAAAATTCACCTGGCACAATGCGAAAAATACTTGTGATTTAGAGTTGAAGACGAGATCCTCACATTTTTATATGATGTGAAATATTCAAACTAGGCTACAAGCCGCGATGGAAGTTATATAAGGACGAGGTCCTTGTGGTGAAAATTTTATGAGTTTAAATTCTTCTTTTGTGAAATTAAATTTGTACTATAGTATTAATAGGGAGTCATGCCTGTTAGGCTTATTTGATATATCTTTTATGTGTAATTGTGCATATATAGCTATATTTGTGCTGTTAATATCGAGTTTTAGCCTGCAAGGTGAGTGCCCAGGTGGCGTTAAATGTGACTCGTTAATTCGTGTAGATAATTATGAGATCTTCATGCCTCGCGTGTTGTTGTCAGTTGTGAAGATTTGAAACAAGATTTTGGTTAATATGATATTAATTGAGGATGCTGGAATTTATTCTTAATAACTATTATGACCAAAGATGTGGTTATGGGCATACATATAATGTTGTGTACGGCCAAAATCAGCAAGACCAATTTTATGTTCATTCGATGACTTATTTGCATAAGGTCTCAGGTATGGCCCGAAGTCTGACCTCGTGCCTCCCTCGCGCTTAACCTCGAGGAAGTACGGGCTCAGGATTGACATAGGGAAACGACACGAAGATTGAGGCAGACAGCTCTGTAACAAAGTACGATTCCGTACTTAGACATTAACTAGTCGAATCAATCAAAATCTTTGTAATAAATAGCAATGTGCTGTGTTAGGATTTCCCTTCTTATATAAAGGGGACCCTTATTACATCTTGGACACACAGTATTGAATACAATGAACAAGTACATTCTCTGCTTCATTACTCAAACATTCTTTATTTCTCTCTGTTAGCTCATTTACTTACATTTATTGCCTTCTATTAATTGTTCTTCATTTATAGTTCATTATTGATCATAAATAGCATACTCCGAATCCAGAAAGTTTGTAATAGCTTTATCGACCATCCGGGGATAGCCCCGAGCCTCGACCTTGAGGACCCCCGAGGCCAATATCGAGCCTCCGATTTAAGGCATCACTTTTACGCTATTTATTCCATCTACACTTAGCACCAACTGCTTAACCACTAGCATTAAAAGAGATCGCATAATTTTAGAACCACTTAATCAAATATAATTGTAGTTATCATTTTCAAGGTAAACAGTTTGGCGCCCACCGTGGGGCTAAAAATAATAGTGATTTTTAGTGATGGTTCGTCAAAAAAACGCAAGTTATCTTTTAGACCTTTTCTTGTCCAAAGAATAATTGATTCCAGGTCATATGGTAGATTCAACAAATACATATAAAGGTAGAAGCTATGAAGATTTTAGGGAGAATTGTATAGCCGCCCCAAATGCTGGTATACCGCTGCGAGACTGTAGTAGTACGCTGGAGCTAGCCCCTGAGGATGCGGGCTCGAGCAGTGCCTAACGTAGTAATACCGGTTCCAACACCGGCAGGGGTCAGCGCCGAGAGGATCGACATGAAGCACGAGGGACTACCGCGCAAAGGGAAGAAGAAGCCAACCTCTGTATGATCCATGAAATGCTACATGCACAACAAGCGGCTATCATCAGCTGCAAAACCATCAACAAATCTCGAGCGCAGTGACGTCGGGGATGACCTATCGAATGCGGTGATTGTCGGAAAGGTGTGATGACAATGGGCCAGCAACCAACCCCGCTATCATAAAAACGCTCAAGGGCCTCGTAAAACGGATAGAATCAAGGCACGCAGAGAGAGAACCAAAGTCAAACAGGGTAAAATATCAACCTTACGTCAAGAATCGGGGAGACGTCGTGAGAAGTGACACACCCCGAGTCAATAGAAAGTGGACCGAGGTTGAACCCCCCTAAGATCGGTGATCAAACCAAGAACCAAAGTATACCTAGAATCGACGGAAGTGCCCTCATCATCTGAACGCAACTTCGGTACTGGCGTTGCAGGTGTTATAGTGGCTATGGGAAGAATCAAAGACAACAAATGGCCAAGGCCCATATTATCAGATCCTTCGCGAAGAAACCCTAATCTGGTGTGCAAATTCCACGGTGCGCACGACCATAGGACCGAATATTGCAGGCAGCTCCAAGAGGAAGCGGCCCGACTAATTGGCAAATGATACCTCCAAGAGTTTGTTGATAGCCGAGCCATAATACACACTCATGGAAGAAAAGAAGCCTGAAGAAGCGGAGCGAGTCGGTCGCACAACCATCAGCAGGACCGACGTTTCATAGACAACCCATGGCTAAGCGAATATCCATAACAGCGGAAGCATTTGTTCGAGGCCAAAAGACATGGCCAGGTAAGAAAAACTCGACCCGAGTCATGGAAGGCATTTTTCAAAAAGCAAGGTAAGTAATTCCTTACCTATTAAACGCCAGGATATAAAATTCCTACGAAGGCTGGTACGTCCCGAAATCCAAACTCATTCTTTTCCATACAACTGTATTCACACTTTAGCAATTTACCTACTTCAATGTCTATCGTCTGGGCCCGAGTTATCGGGCGGGCCGTCCATTTCGCCTGCCGAGCTTGAAAGGAATAGTCGAGTCGTCAGCTCAAATGGGCTGTTGAAATCCTGAATCCGGATAGATCTTGGTACTAGCCCGCGCTTGCCCCGATAAGATGAGGAACCTCTGGCAAAAATAAGTATATCTCCGGGTATATAGATTCTGTTTTCCCAAGGGGTCTCGAACAATAGATGGATCGGGCCCAGTGCATTTCTGAGGTCGCCTACGAGTGGCGTGATCAACCAACTTACAAAGGTCGTAAAATCAACTAACAATCAAACCGAGTACGAGGTTATGACTGTAGATTTGGAGGTGGCTAAAGGGAAGAAGTCGAAGTCTCTTGGTAGAAGCGTGTTCCCTCCCAAGCGATAGGTCGGGTAAGGGAGAGCTTCGGAAAAGCGAGTGTAAAGGTACCCGGATGTGGTTCTAGTTGTGCGACCACACTGCATGGAGCAAATCCCAAAACAAAAGCAATACCGATACCTTCTCAAAACTCGCCAAAAGCGATGATCTACCCCCTGGAACGCTCATCCAGCCAACTCTGCATAAAATGCTCCGAAAAACCGTGAAGGGGCCTGCGGAAATTGTCCTCGCACCCTTCGTCCCGTCCGAATAGATAACCAGAGCAGTCCCTGCGCTGCGTCCGCTCACTAAATAGAAGGCGGATGTCATAAGGCCCCTACCGATAATGCAAGGTAAAGCAAAACTTACTTTATCTTACGACTAACTATTCCTCAAAGTGGGAAGAAGCGCATCCCCCTAGCTCAGTGGCTCAGCGCGGAACCATATGTTACTTCGGCATAATCAGGGACCAATCCGCATGGCAGATCAGGCAAGTAATAGGAAGCAGCCAATCGGAAGCAGGGTCACCCGAAGATCACAAACTCGGAAGGTCTTGCAAACGCCCCATGACCCCCGTACACTAGCCGATGAGATAAAAACAAGGCATCAGAATCTGGTCTCCCATAGGGAATTCAAGCAACAAAGCCACGACCAAAGCCCTCGAGTTAACATATAAAAGATAGGGAGCTCCGTTGGTTCAAATAGCCGTCAAAAAAATGAAAAGGCTACCCACCAGTATTTCGGAGTCGGGGACTCAGTTTCAAGAGAGGCCACCCCAAAATATTCGAGGCCCTAAATGATGCAGGACCGAGCCAAGCCCAAGCATGAAGAAGCCGTACCGCGCCCTCGGAGAAATCGGCAAGAAATCGGGCAGTATCGACACCTTAGCAGACGAACGACCTTCAAGTGAATTAAACACACCCCTGCCCAGACATTGTCGTCGCTAAGGTAAAACCATACTCCCGTTCTCATTCATATATCCTGAACTAACTTCCGAAGATGCCTGTCAGAGGACATCGAGACACCCGTCAGTTCTGAAAGACCCTTGGGATACACTGGCGGACGTTGCACTCTTTTCCTTCGATCGGGTTTTGTCCCTAAAAAGGGTTTTACCGGCAAGGTTCTTAACGAGGCAACGTCTATGCACTATCCAAGGAAAGCTCAGCCAAGTATTCAAGGCATCTCTCAAAGCAACCTCAAATGTTGGAGAGACATTGCCCCGGAAGGTCACCCCCGCAAAACAAGCCAAAGTAAGCCGAAGAGGGTCTCAGCTAAAAAAATGATGTATCGGGCCAAACGGTCAAATGAACCGTGCCCGCATAGAATCAAGCCCTTGACGACAAAAATATGTATGCTTGTATCAAATAATCAAAGAAGTACTTTATCATGAAAACATTTTGCAAACTCTGGAAACGGCTATCAGTAACATTCAAATTATCAAGACCCGAGGGCGTAAGATCCCAAGAGGGTAACCTCGAATATGTTCAAAGCTATAAGTCCTACGGGCATAACCATGATCACAAGACCCCAAGCGGGCGTGTCTAAATGCACAGTCCCGACTTCAAAGACAAGGCTATATATTCGAACTTGTAAGACCCCTAAAAAGGCATACCCTCGAATATAGATGTCGAGGATACGATACTCGGGACTAATGACTCCGGCCAAACAAGACGACTCCGGCCGATGGGCCCGGCCCTACAACAAGTGATTTGGGGACTCTTTTCTATCACCATAAAATAAATTACTTCGAAATTATTTGGGAAAGAACCGACTAAAATCATGTTACCTGTAGTGTAAACGGGAAAGAGCTTCGAACATTTTCATGTCGGCTCGAAGAAAGCGCTTCGATCATTTTCATGCCAGCTCTCCAGAAAGAGCTTCGAACATTTTCATGTCGCTTCGAAGAATGAGCTTCGATCATTTTCATGTCAGCTCTCAAGAAAGATCCTCGAACATTTTCTTGTCGGCTCCAGACAATGAAGAGGTTCGGGATAACCCGGCCATAGGGCAAATCCTTCTGAGGTGTCCACTTATCACCGCATAATGATTCGTAATTGAGGTGCTTTTGGGCCGTCGAAGAATCGGGCGAACAGAAAGACTTCGAAATAGATCTTCAAGCGGCGGAAAATGTAGCCATAATAAAGTCGCGTAAGAGCCTTGAAGCCAGCGCAAAAGTCCTCCGGGCTAGTTCAAAACCTAAAGGGTCGATGAGCTCGAGTCGTGACTCGACTCGGGGACTTAGCCCAAAATAGTTGGCTGAAAACGCGTAAGAGCCTTGAAGACAGCGCAATAAGAGTCCGGGATAATCCAAAGCCTAGAAGGCCAACGAGTCCGAACCGAAATCAGGCTTGAATACTAAGCCCGAAGAAAGGCCATTTGAAAATGCGTATGAGCCGAAACGCCTGCTTAAAAGAGCCTCAGGGCTGACTTAAAACCAGAAGGTCAATGAAATTCAAAAGACCTGGAGTTCGAAGAACGCTGTCCAAATCTTGATTCGAGAACTGGAACTCGAAGGATCGGTCTCTTCGGCCGCGACAATCTATTAAGCGTCACAATCGGATGAAATAAGCAAAAGAAAAACGACGGGATAGTAAGAAATGAAAGGCTACTTGCATAAATGGAAGGATTGAAAAAGCATTTTTTACAAGGCTCATATCTCGAGCCCGTGTAGAAAGGGAATAAACGTAATCCTAATCTACCGCATGAGTTACGTCTTCGATGGCCCCCCGGTTGGTCGTGCCCTCAACAAATCCAGTACCAGACTTAATATATCCGGTGACCTCTTCCCCCTCGGGGAGTACGCCTCCATCACCACCATCCTTCGAGTCGTCGCTTGATTCATCCTCAGAATTAATCAAGGAAGCAGCCTTTTCTTCCAAGGTCTTAAACCACTCGATCTCGACAGAAAGATCGATGCCCCCAATATGAATATCCTCGAGGGCCCTCCTCTGAGACTCCAACCGGGCATGTTCCACCGCTCGGTCCAGATGAAAGTCCACCCTTGCGGACACCCTATTAACATGAGCATTCGCTGCAACATCGTCCTCCTTATACGAGGAAACAAGCGCCTTGCCTTCAACTCTCGCTGCGGATAGCGCGGCGGTCGATTCAGCGAGATGATCTTTGTATCTATCACACTCCTCCATCGCGTCATGAAGATGCTGCTCGACATGCCGTTTCAGTTCAAGGATCTCGGCACCGTGGGCTCCGATTTCCTCCTTCATCAGGGCACCTTCCTTTTCAAACTACAAAAAATGGTCCGATGCAGATCATGACGCCGCAGTAAGATAAACACGCAGACAAAATAAAAAAAAATAAAAAATAAAAAAAGAGAAAAAAGAAAAGTCACGGTACCTGCTCGACCAGACATGCTCTCTTTCTCTAGATGTCACCTCCAAGCGAGCCCGAAGACCGCAGAGCTCCTCTTCTCTTTCACTAGAGAGGCCTCTGAGCTCTTTAACCTTTGAGGTAAGCTTCCTGCATTCACCCTCATAGAAAGCCAAGTCGGCTTGAAAGTTGGCGAAGGTCTGATCATAAAACACTTTGGCCTTAAAGCACGGGCGAAATAAAATAAGGACAATGAGGATCGAAATATTTGGCAAAGCTTGCAAAAGGGTTACATGTACGCAGTGTATATCAAGCTCACTAAAAACGGATGGAGCTTCGGACTTGGGATTCTCCTCGGCCACAATGCACAACCCTTCAGACACGACTCGGCCCTCAAAGAACATTCCCTTATCAGGAAACTCTTTATTTCGGGCATCCTGCGATTGGTCCAAAGGAAAATCCGAATCTGGGGAGGAATCGCTCACATCAACGACCTGAGGTAGAAAAATCGGGGCCTCCCCCTGCCTTTGAGGAACCTCGGGATTATACGACTCCGACCCCTCAAGCAAGTGCACATCTGCTCTGAAAGAGTCCCGGCTGATGTCCGACCCAGGAACGTTGTCTAGCTTATCTCCAACAAGCTCTTCAGTTTCAGATTGGGTAGTCGCCGCATAAAATATTGCCCCGGTTATCTTAGGTTTGACAGTCGTCGGCTCAACAAGATGCAGAGCGGCTAGGGTTTCTCTTCCCTCGAGCATCACCTCAAGATCAGCTCCTTCACCGCTACCAGTTCGGGGAACCTCACGGACCTCAGGACCCGAGGCTACATAGTCAACCAGGGATCTCTTCACTCTGGCTTTCTTCGATTTCGAAGACTCAGCCGACGATCCCTTTGTTCTCTTCTTCTCTTTGAAAAATTTCGGGGTATCCACTTCCCCAAGCGGCGCCTCCCTCATCACAGAGGTCTCTCCTAGGAATAAACTAATACAAAAAGAACAATCATCAGATAAGGGGTATGATCAGTGATGCCCCTCGGGAAAATACATTTACCACAAGAGAAAGGGCTTACCATGATTCTTTGCCTCCCATCGACCCGCTGACAGATCGTGCAACACACGCTCGGTATATGGGCAGACCAAGTCTAGTTGACGGATCCAATCCGAGAGACTCTTGACCAAGCCAGGATACACGACAATGATTGCGGTAATAATAGAAGACATTTCATGAGGTGATCAAATAACAACAAGAAGTCATCTAGCAAAAAAGGCCCTCGAGGCCCGGTGTTGAAGTTTGATCAGGCCACCGCGATAAAGTTGGGGGATATACATTCTAATATGGTGGTCGAGGGTAAAAGGCATTCCCTCGACCATGTTCGTAAAATACATGATCATATATATAATGCGCCAGAACGACGGATGTATCTGACCATGGGTCACCTTGTATCGATCGCAAAAGTCAAGAATGACAGGGTCTATAGGGGGTGACGGTGGTCCCACCGGACCAAGGGTGAATGGATAAGTATACACACTAAGGAAGCCGACCTCATGCATGGTAATATCTTACTCCCGAGAGGGGATCTTCACTAACACCGAACTCCCTCACCGGCAGTCTATTTTTACCTTCCCGGTATCTGGGGATGCAGTCCTCGAGGCGAGGGGGCTCTGTTGCCTTCTCCTATGACAGTCGTAGATATAAGGAAGGTTTGTCAGTCTGAGAAATACTAGAGGTAGTCTTCTCCATTTTGTTCCTCAGAGAATCGCAAGAAAAGGGCAAAAGAAGGAAAGATTTGGGAAATATCAGAAAAGGGCAGGAAAATATTTCTCAAGGGCTTGAATGCACAATAGGAGAGATGACGTGGGGGAATAGCGTATTTATAGAGAGTCACTATGTACGTTATAGAAGGCCAAAGGGCGATTCATTATTCTCATCAATGCATGAACTTTTTAGCAGTTGTATGGACACGGCCCCATGGGTTACCCTCTATCTCGTCAGTCATCTCATATGGCGCGGACTATCTGTGTACGGCTAAAATCAGCAAGACCAATTTTATGTTCATTCGGTGGCTTATTTTCATAAGTTCTCTGGTATGGCCCAAAGTCAGACCTCGATCCTCTCTCGCATTTAACCTTGAGGCAGTACGGGCTTAGGAATGACAGAGGGGAATGACACGAAGATTGAGGCAGATAGCTCTATAACAAAGTACAATTCCATACTTAGACATTAACTAGCTGAATCAATCAAAATCTTTGTAATAAATAGCAATGTACTGTGTTGGAATTTCCCTTCCTATATAAAGGTGACCCTTATTATATCTTGGACACACAATATTGAATACAAGGAACAAGAACATTCTCTGCTTCATTACTCAAACATTCTTTATTTCTCTTTGTTAGCTCATTTACATACATTTATTGCCTTCTATTATTGTTTCTTCATTTATAGTTCATTATTGATCATAAATAGCATACTCTGAAGCCTGAAAGTTTATAATAGCTTTACCGACCATCCGGCGATATCCCTGAGCCTCGACTTTGAGGACCCCCGAGGCCAACATCGAGCCTCCGATTGAAGGCATCACTGTTTGTTTATCTTCATTTCCTTAACTGCTTTTACGCTATTTATTCCATCTACACTTAGCACCAAATGCTTAACAACTAGCATTAAAATATATCACATATTATTAGAACCACTTAATCAAATATAATTGTAATTACCATTTTCAAGGTAAATAAATGTGTGTGTAAGTACGAAATTGATATAGTCGGTTAAGACTAACAAGGTGTGTTCACATTGGTCAGGTTCCGGTGCCGTGCCAACACTACTTGATATTCTGGTTCAGGCTGAGGTCAGGCCAGGGGCATCAGAAGAGATTTGATAGGTTTAAAAGGTATAATCCACCTACTTTTAGTGGCACTGCTGCTGAGAACGCCCAGGGATATCTAGAAAAATGTCACTGTATTCTCCACACCGTGGGTAATGTGGAAGTGAGCGGAGTCACCTTTACAATATTTCAGCTGTCAGGCGCAGTGTATTAGTGGTGGAAAATCTATGAAGAAGGTAGACCATCTGATGCGATACCACCTACTTGGGCTCAGTTTTCAAAGATATATTTGAAGGAATTTGTTCCCCAGACCCTCCGAGATGCGTGGCGCACATAGTTTGAATATTTGCGTCAGGGAACCATGAGAGTGTCAGAATATGCTATCAAGTTCACTGAGTTAGCCCATCGTGCACCTACTTTGGTTCCTATAGTCAGAGAGTGGGTCCGTAGATTCTTTGAGGGACTCGATTATGATATTAAAATATGCATGGCTCGGGAGTTGCAAACCGATACTCTATTTCAGAAAGTAATGGAGACTGCGAGGAGAATCGAGTGTGTACTAGGTAAGGAAAAAGAGTCTAAGGAGACCAAAAGGTCTCGAAGCTCGGGGGGTTCAGTGGATTTTAGCTATGACCTATTATGGCTGGGGATCGAGCAGTCAGTCAGCTCTATATGCACATCAGATTACTCGGGGTGCTCTAGTAAGTTCTTATAGGGCTGGGGAAATATCGGATATAACCGATAGCCTGAACCAAGAAAAGGTTATTGGGGTATCGATATCGGGTTACTAGGTTACTAGGTTAACGGTTCGGTAACGGTTTTGTATTTTTTCACTATTGGGTTATCGGTTCGGGCCATGGTTTGCCCAATTTCTTAACGGGTTAACCGATAAGACAATAAGATTTAATAAAATTAGGATTATACCCTTAAGTATATAAATACATATAGGGCTTCATTATTCTCTCTTTTTCTCCCAATTTTCCAGCTACATTCAAGATTGAAGTTTCACAGTTCAGTCTTCGAACTCTTATTCAATTCTTGAACAGTTCTTGTTCAAATTTCAAAGTACAACCACATTCTTAGAATCTTAGCGTAAGATTGTATTCCAAAATTACTTCTTTGTTATGAACAAATTTCGTTCCTTTGTTTTGAGTTTTAAAGTAGAGTTCGATAATAAAAATATAGGATTTTTTATTATTTTCTATTCTTTATTTTTTGCACATGTTTTATGTCACGACCCAACCGATGGGCCGTGACGGGCACCCGGTACCTTACTCAACTGAATACCAACATAATGTAGATTTTAATAGCATGCTATCAAAAGTAAATGAGACAGAAAGGCTGTCGTAGGATGACTAGAATAAAATATATAATACCAACTTATACATAAGACATACAGGTCTATAAGACCAAAATGATCACTCATATACTAAACATAGGCTGACAAGGCCATACATGACATACGTCTACAAGCCTCTAAGAGTACATAATTGTCATAAGACCAGGACAAGGCCCCGACATACCAATCAATACGTGTCCAATGCATACTAACCAAATAGGCATCTCCGGAACAAATGGAGCGTACCAACACCTTTCGCTGATCTGATATCTTACTTGGAGGACTCTCGACCTCTCTATCGGGACCTGCAGGCATGAAACGCATCGTCCCCATGCAAAAAAGGATGTCAGTACAAATAATTCCAGCTAAATTTGTGTTCCAAGGCCTCGAAAGCCTCCGTTCATCTCACCTCGATATGCGTGCGCAGACCGGGCAGGTAGCCGGGAAACTTCCATGTGAAAATTTGATAAAAATGGGATTTTGAATTGAATAATTGAATAAAGTTGACTTTGATCAACATTTTTGGTAAACGGATCCGGACACGTGATGTGATGGTCTCGGAGGGTCCGTAGGAAAATATGGGACTTGGGCGTATGCTCGGAATCGGTTTCCGAGGTCCCAAGCCCAAGAAATGAATTTTTTAAGAAAATTATTTTCTGAAAATAATAAAGGCTTTTGAAAATGAATAATTATGTGAAAACCGTGTTACCGGGCCCGTATAGCGGTTTCGGAGCCCGGAACAGGTTTGTTATAAGTTATTTGTCCTATATGTGGAATTTGGTGTAAAACGGGCTTGATTTGGTTGGTTTCAGATCCAAATGAGGAAAAAATGGAGTTAATGAACTTGTGGGGTTTCTAAAGAATTTGAAATTTGGCTTGAGAGATGATTTTATGTTCCCGAGGTCCGAATGAAATTCCGAGACCGGGAATAGTTCCATTGTGTCATTTATAACTTATATGCAAAATTTGAAGTCATTCCGAGTGGTTTAGGCCGGTTCGGCGCGTTGGAGTGAATTCTAGAATTTCAAAGTTCTTAAGTTTGATTAATTTGGTTTTGGGGTTTGATTCGATGTTTTTGATGATAATTTGATGATTTAAAAGCGTGAATGAGTCTGTAGGATGTTTTGGGAGTTGTGTGTGTTGTTGGTGTTGAGCCCCGAGGGCTCGGGTGAGTTTCGGTAGCTAACAAGGTGAGAAAACTTAGGAAAAATCTGGTTTTTGTTAGTTTTCTGGTGTTAGGCCTTTTCTTCAGTGCGATCGCATATACATCTCCGCGATTGCACAACATTAGATTGGTAGGGGTCCCAGGTGCTCTATGCGATCGCAATGCCAGCCCCACGATCGCATAGGGTATTAGTCGAGTCAGGGGTCTGGGGTAATTTGGTCAGTGCATTCGCGTGGGGGGTGCTGCGATCGCAAAGGGTGGGGGGCCTTAGGTTCTGCGATCGTGTAGGTCTTCCTGCGATCGCGTATAGTATCATCTGGTCCTCTTCTGCGATCGCAATTGTTCTTCTGCGATCGCAGAGCACAAACTCGTCCAGTGATTTTTTTTATATACCAAAACAGAACCTTATACGACATTCTTCCCATTTTCCAATTCTCCTTTCTTCCCCAAGCCTCCATAACCGAGAATCAAGCTCCCCAACCTACATAACTCCATAGGTAAGTGCTCTTAGCCTCGTTTTTCTCTTAATTTCTTCAACTAATCACTAGATTCTAGGCCTAAAAACATGGAATCAAAGTAGGAATTAGGGATTTTAGGTAGAGTTGGGTTTTTGAGAATTTTTGGGTGATTTAACCTCAATTTGGGGTCGAATCTTAAAACAAATCATATATTCTAACACGTGGGGTTATGGGTGATCGGGTTTTGGTCCGAGCCTCATGATTGGACCAAGCGAGCCCGGGGTCAAATTTTGGAATCTTAGGAAGAATGCTTTGAAATAAATAATTAGGCTATGGGTTTGATTTATTGAGCCATTATTGATATACTTGGGTTGATTATGTCTAGATAATACCGTTACGGAGTCGGATTCTAAAGGAAAGGTTGTGATCGAGGCTTGACTTGCAATTTTTTGAGCCGAGGTAAGTGTTTGGCTTAACCTCAGCTTGAGGGATTAGGTATAGAGTCTTATTTGCTATGTGCAACTCATGTCCAACGTATAGGCGTGGTGACGAGTGCCTATGCGTTGCGGTCAAGTATGCCCGTGAGTCAATTGTGATGAAATTTGCTATGTTCCTAATATTCCCCGCACTATGAGTAAATTATGAATTAAAAGTGATACTTGATGTTGTTTCATGACGTGGAGAGTTATTGAGTTATTTGTTCCAGTTGAGGCTTACACTGTTGAAATTGTATTACTGATGCGAGGTTGGTTATAGCTGAGACCCTTGTCGGGCATTTGTTGATGTTGTAAATGACGATTTCTCCTTGCCAGAACAATAGAATTGTATTGAATATTTCCATGCACTTGAGACATCGTGTTGTTGACTTTCATATTATTGTTGCCTTGTGTTTTTATTATTCGTCGCACGAGGGGACATGCCGTGTTGACTGAGTGTTATTATATTATATATGCACGAGGGGACATTCCGTGTCGAGTGATTGTGAGGTTATGCACGAGGGGACATTCCGTGACGAGTGTTATTATATATGCACGAGGGGACATTCCGTGTCGAGTGTTATATATTATATGCACGAAGGGACATTCCGTGCCGAGTGATTGTGAGCTTATGCACGAGGGGACATTCCATGCCGAGTGTTATTATATATGCACGAGGGGACATTCCATGCCGAGTGTTATTATATATGCACGAGGGGACATTCCGTGCCGAGTAGTTGTGAAGTTATGCACGAGGGGATATTCCGTGCCGAGTGTTATATTATATGCACGAGGGGACATTCCGTGCCGAGTGATTGTGAGGTTATGCACAAGGGGACATTCCGTGCCGAGTGTTATTATATATGCACGAGGGGACATTCCGTGCCGAGTGACTGTGAGGTTATGCACGAGGGGACATGCCGTGCCTTTCCTGTTCATTATATGTTTGAGAAGCTATATTTCTGCCTTGTCTTTACGTTTCATTTATTACCTTGTACTGCTGTGCTAGCATACTGTTACCCTATCTCCCCAGCATGTTCTCCCCGTATCTGTCTTACTTGCTTATTTCTGTTGCCATTTTTCCTGCTATTATATAAAATTGCACAGGTACATATGTTGTGTTGGTCCTAGCCTCGTCACTTACTCAGTACATGGGGTCGGTTGTACTGATGCTACACCTGCACTTCTTTATGTTGTGCATACTACGCAGCCAGACCCGGAGATCACTGACGATCGGAGCATCTCATTCAGTCACACAGGAGACTCAAGGTAGACCCGCAGACGTTCGTGGGCCTTAAAGTCACCTTCTACTTTCCACTTTCTGCTCTTTCTTACTTTGTATTTCAAAGACAGTCTTATGTATTTATTTCAGACCCTTTTGTTTGTAGTAATCTCTTATATAGTCCGTGAGTATGTGACACCAGTTCTGGGATTTGTTTATGGGTCTTATTTCGAAAAGTGCTATGTTGTATTTTGGGTTATTTTGTTAAATTATATATGGTGGGACATCGAAGCCTTGGTTATCTTGTTCGTATTTGTTGTTAATAAGTTTTATTTAGTTCAAACGTTGGCTTGTCTAGCGGGTTCAACGTTAGACGCAGTCATGGCCCGAAGGTGGGATTTTTGGGTCGTGACAGTATGTAAGGAATGAAAATCAGCAACCAATAGACATGAGAGAAACATGGAGTAAAAGATTCAACATGTATATTAGAATAGCTCTGTGAATCATTTAATATTATAATATCATGCATATGCATATAAATGTCATACCATGCATGGGTATATGCGTTCATAACATCATCAACCCTCTATGGGCATCCCATTAACGTATACCAGATGATTAGGTGGTGGTGCGTATATAACGTCGTAACCTTTTCTCATATCCCATATATATATATATATATATATATATATATATATATATATATAT
>ML278064.1:0-58547 GCA_005239495.1 Nicotiana undulata
CTGGGATCGCACTTGCAGCTGGCTGGTCGCTGGTGCGGCTCCGCGCCTGCGGAAACCCAATCGTAGGTGCGGGATTCACTTAGGCTGGACAGGGGTCGTGCCTGCGGGTCTTTTGTCGCTAGTGCGGCTCCGCACCTGCGGAAGTTCCTTCGCAACTGCGGACCCTGGGAAGACTCCTCACG
This sequence comes from Nicotiana undulata, assembly GCA_005239495.1. Taxonomy (NCBI): domain Eukaryota; kingdom Viridiplantae; phylum Streptophyta; class Magnoliopsida; order Solanales; family Solanaceae; genus Nicotiana; species Nicotiana undulata. The sequence continues at coordinate 183 of ML278064.1, forward strand.
CTTCGCACCTGTGTCTAGGGGGGTTCTCTCCTGCGAGCTCGCACCTGCGAAGATTCCATCGCAGGTGCGGAAAACCAGAAGAGGATCTGGTTCAGCTGCTTGCAAAGTCCCCAAAACTCCCCGTTAACCATCCGAATCGACTCTGAGGCCCCCGGGACCTCAACCAAAACCACCAACTGACCCCAATACCTCATTCCAACTTAGTCGAGCCTTAAAAACACGTCCCATAACATCAAAATACCCAAAATGCATAAATTCAAGCCTAAGGACTTAGGAATTTTTCAAGAATTCACCTCCGACGCCGAACCACATCTAAACTCGTCCGAATGACCTCAAATTTTGCACACAGGTCATAAATGACATTCCGGACCTACTGTCGCTTTCGGATTTCCATTTCGAGTCTGATATCAAAATCTCACCTATCGGCCGAAATCGCCGAAATTCTAACTTTCGCCAATTCAAGCCTAAATCTACGTCTGACCTCAAAAACACATTCTGAACACGCTCCCAACCCCGAAATCACTCAACAGAGCTGACAGAGTTGACGGATTTCCATTCCGGATCCGTCTTCACACAGCTCCTGCTCCGGCCCAATTTCTAAGGTCAAAGGTCACCTTAAAGGACTATATGTCCAAAAACACTCCAATTTTCATCACTCAACGCTCCGACTCGTTCCATTAACCTAATAAGACAAGGGAGGAACAGTTATCAGGGGATCGGAGCGCTAACTCTCCGAAACTACCGGCCAAGTCGTTACAATAAAGCTTTCACAACAAAGGGCAAACCTTTCACAACATCTCTCTTCCAACAATATATCACAGGAATACCAATGTATGTATGTATGTGTATATATATATATATATAAACTTCGTAAAAAAATACCAAACGGCTCAATCAATTGTCCCACAAGGGAACCCAATAAACAACCAAAACTCTTTATACACTCGTCACAACAATTGGCAACAATCAATTGAAACCACACAATCACGTAATCCTCAACAATCATAATATAGTTAAACTGTATTCCTCATCACTTTCTCAATATTATCAACAATGAAACCAACAAGACAACAACGCTACATAGTCATAGAACAATTTGGACAAAATCAATTAAGTTGGGACGGGGAAGGGATCATGCTTAACAAACAAAGTGGGTGGTGCATAGATACTCGTCACCTCACCTATACACCACACCCATGCATTTCACATAGCAAATAAGTGGGGACCCTTATTCCCTCAAGCCAAAGTTAGACCAAACACTTACCTCGATCTCACAAGCAATTCACTGTTCTTGCACTGCCTTTCCTTTAGAATTTGCTTCTAATCCACTCAAATCTAATCACAATTGGTTCAATGTTATCAATCATAGCCTAAAGGAATCTTCTTTATTGAAAAGCAATGGTTTTTCCTAAGTTTTCCTATTCAATTTCAAAAATCAACCCCGGACCCACTTGGTCTAAACTCGAGGTTCGGATCAAAACCCGTTTACCCATTCTCCCCCAAGCACGGATATACAATTGGTATTTGAATCCGACCTCAATTCGAGGTCCAATTCCCCAAAATTTGAAATTCCTAAGTTCTACCCAAAATCCCAATTTTTTACCATGAAAACTCTAGATTTTTGGTTGAAATCTTGTTAAAAATTGTTAGGAATTGAAAGAAATTAGTTAGAGATCACTTACCAATGATTTGGAGAAGTTTGAGTCTTTGAAAAATCTCTTATGGAGGTCTAGGGTTTGAAAGAATTGAAAAATGGGTGAAAATCCCGTCAAAAAGCTCCTTTAATAGGCTACGGATGTCGCATTTGCGACCCGGAGTTCGCATTTGCGACATTCGGCACCAACAATATTTTTCTGACTCTAAAATGGGCATAACTTCTTTATACGATGTCCAAATTCGATGATTCTTTTTCCTATGGCTCCGAAATTTTGATACGGATCTAATGGTTCAATAAAAACTACATTTGGAGTTCATTTGTTTTGTGTGGTGTCATTTTATGCTTGAAGAAGCGACGATGAAGCATCAAAAACAAGTGCAACCTAGCCTAAACCTATCCAAAACTCACCCAAGTCCTCGGGGCTTCAACCCATACATGAACACACATCTAAAAACATCATACGGGCTTGTTCGTGAAATCAAATCATAAAACTAACATTAAAATCCACATAATTAGCCTCAAACTCAAGATTTTCTCAAGAACATTCAAATTTCTAACTTTTCAACCAGATGTCTGAATTATATCAAATCGACTCCGATTCTCATAAAACTTCCCAAATAGGTCTTACACAATATAAAAAACTTGTGCCGGGCTCTGGAACCAACATACGTGCCCGATATCATAAATTTTACATATTATTTTATTTCTTTATTTTCTTAAATTAACCAGCACAACAATTCTCTTCAAGAATAGTTTTTCTAAGGCTAGGGACCTCGGAATTCAATTTCGGGCATACGCCCAAGTCTCATATTTTAATGCGGACCTCCCGGGATCATCAAAACATAGATCCGGGTTCGTTTACTCAAAAGGTTGACCAAAGTCAACTAGAACCAAGTTGTAACTCTAGAAATTTCTAGTTCTCGCATTTTCACATAAAAGCTTTCCAGTTTCACGCCCGGACCATGCACACAAATTTGAGATAGCCAAAATTAGTCTTTTGAAGGCCTAGGAGCCTGGAATGGAGTCTTAATTAATAAGATGACCCTTTGGGTCATCATAGTTTGAGACAGGAAGTGAAGAAGTCAACAGTAGCAGGTGACTTGCCCTTTGACTTATTGATGGAGACAGGTCCATTAGTACTAGCTGACCCAGCAACACCATCAACAGAGGCACCATCAGTAGAGGCATCAGCTAGCCATTCTGACGAGCCAGTATTCATTACCCCCACTGCTGAGGAGATGCTTCAGATGCTCACCAACCCTATTGTCTCTCAGCCCGGAGATGATGACATACAATTAGAGGAGACCGAGAGTGGTGATCCTTCCAGTAACCCTGAGACCACATAGGGAGTTTTCTTTACTCTCTACCTTCTTGTGTTTTGATTTTTCTAGGGATTAAGGACAATGCTTGTTTGTTTTTCTGGGGGGTGGTCTATTTTGGTATTTTTGATGATTTTTGGATGACCGTTGATGACATTTGATTATATTTGGGCTTGTATAACTTTAATACTCTTTTTATTTTTATTTTATATTTATTTTCTCCCTCATTATGTATATATTCATCCCTCTTGTATATATTCATTTGCCTTACCTTCAGTAGTTTATATCATCGCTTCTTCGTTTTGCTTTCTTAATAATATAACTTTTAAGTTACTTTAATTGCTTTGTTTTGTTAGATTTTTTTATGTTTTGGTGATCAATAAGACTTTGGTTTTCTTAATGCCATGGTTCTTTCCAAAGGTGGGTCTTGTGTGAATCGGGTGGCTCTTCCCAACGATGGATGGCGTGACAACAGTCAATTTTGGATGTTTAGGTAGAAACAAGTAGTGTTAATGAATAAATAAGGGTCAAGCATGCTTCAGTTGGTACCAACACACTTAACTACGTGCTTATGGTTAAAAATAAGTTTTTTTGAAAGAAATTACTCTAGTTAGTGACCTTGTGACTCTTGTGTTGACTTAGGCAATCATCAGGTGGTTTAGTTGAACCATTAGTGATATTCAAACTTGAATGCGCTTGTTGTGGGCCCTCAACTCCTTTCTCTTTAGCAATCCAGTTGTGTGAGAGGTGAGGTATTTTGTTACAAATCCAAGTACCCGTGCGGATGGTCTAGAATTTTCCCCGAATGTGTTTTTAGGCGAAATTCTAAGTTAGCTTGGATTGAAAGGTGATTGTAGGCTCTCCCTGACCCGTTTTGAAACTTTCCATGGCTCACCAATGATATTATCCTTAGTAAACCCTTTTGAGCCTAAAGACTTTTTATTCGATAACCACATTACAATCCTTTAACCGTTTTATAGTGACTCTCTCTTGGCACCCAACTTTTCTTTAGCACTCATGTGATCCAAATGGCAAAAACATAAGTTTGGGGGAGAGACGAGGAGTTTAAAGATGGTTTCAAGGAACGAAAATCCAAAAGAAATGAAGAAGAGGAAAATGCAAAGAAAAAGAAAGGAAGAAAAAGAAAAACACAAAAAGAAAGTGAATAATGTGAAAGGGTTGAAAAGATGCAAAAGAAAGCACAAGTGCAAAGCATGGAGAAAGCAAAGAAGGAGACTGTGAATATCATGGCAACGAAGGAGTGATGTCAAGTCTCTCTAATTCCCCTAAGGGAAAAGAAAGTGACTTAAAGAGTCGGCAAAGTATGAGCCAACAAGAGAATATGAAGTGCTAAAGGAATGATGAACTGATTCCAATCCGATATTTCCCTCCTTAGTCCAAAAGCCTTTATTACATGCCAAAAAAGCCCTATGTGATTTCAAGCCGTGCGAGCTTGCATTAGTGGTGATCTATATGAGTGGCAAGCATATGGTACTTAGAGTCGAGCTTGTGACATTCTTTTTAGAGCGATGAGCGAGTCTTTCTCGAGTCATTTTTTTGAATTCTTCATTCGTGAGTGAGATGAGCTTTCAGAGAGTATAGGAGGAAGAGTTTGGGATCCACAGTGACTTGCATGAAAATGCGAGCTTCCTTAATGAACAAAGTCAACCCTTGATGCTCAAGCGTCACATTAAAGCCATTTCTACTTCAACATTCAAATCATAGGCTTGTGAATGACTCATGGGCGTGTGGGTAATTATTGGTCCCAATTGATTTGTATTTGACTCAACTTAGGCCAGCTGAAATATCCCTTTTTCTAGTGGAGGTGGGAATTGCCTTAATTGCTTGAGGACAAACAAAAGCTTAAGTTTGGCGGAGTTGATAAGTAAGGATTTTAACCGCTTATTTGTTCTCTTTGACTTGCATTTTAGCTCAAAAATGCTTAAAGGTATTCCCAAGAACTAATGAAATGTGCTTTCTTGCAAGAATATTGGGAAACGAGCCAAAGAAATGTGCTTTCCACAGAAGAAGGCCCAGCCCCAGTCCAATTTCTAGTGTGCGGCCGCACTCAGAAATGTGCGGTCCGCACAATTAGATGAAGTGCGGCCGCATCACACTTTTATGCGACCGCGGAAAGCTCAGTTGACCAGTCAAGCTCAAAGTGTGGACTGCACATAATTTTTTTTGTCATTTTTAGGTCAAGTTGTGTAAGTGAGGAGCACCTGAGCCATTTTTCTTTATAGTATTGAGTAATATTGTACTAGATTAGCTTCTAAACATTATATTTTCTTTCCTTAATCAATTATTATGCATTATGTCTTAGTATTTTCTTTAATCTCTTTATTTTTTATGAGTAGCTAAACCTTTAGCTAGGGTTGTGACCCAACCCTAGTATGAGTACTTAATGGGTTATTGATTTAGGGCTTATTTATGCTTGGGTATAGGATATTTAGCCTTGTTCTTACTTGAATTCAAGAATTAATGGTTGCAAATATTGATTCATGCCTATTTGACTTAGTCTCTACTTGAGAAAGAGAGACTAAGTCTAGGAAAATTTGGCTATCTAGGAATTGGGGTGAACCCAAGAAATTGATAGCCCTAATTAAAGGGTTGAACCTAGAGATAGTAAGACCCGACTAGAGCATTTATCACTTGCTTTATGAAATAGTCCATGAGTAATTGAGTGTGATTGCTATAGCTGAACATATTATACATAAGGTGGAGTTTGAAGGCAGTCCTGGTTACTGATATAAGCCATTATGGAAACCTACTACTTCTCGTAAGTTTACTGTGAGTAGTGCTTGGAATCTAGTGAGACATAGGGCAAACCCTAATCCAAAATATAAGCACATGTGGATAAAAGGGTTACCTTTTAAGATATCATTATTTACCTGGAGGCTTTGGAGGGGCAAACTGGCTATTTATGATTTATGGAGAAGGCAAGGTTTTATGTGTGTCTCTAGGTATTGGGGTTGTCTACCAGCACGAGTGGAGTCGTTTGAGCACTTCCATACATTCATGTATGTAAGACATTCATGAATGGTACATGGATCAATGTTCAACTAGTATAGCTACATCAGGTTATTAGGACATGGTGGAATGCTCCATATTGTCCAAAACATAAGCCTCTTTTCCAAGAAATGCCAGCAATTCTCACATGGGAGTTGTGGAAGATGAGAAACACCAATAGAAATGGAGGATCAGTTTCAGTTAATAGGGTCATACATGAGATCAACAAGATAATATACTTCCTAGCAAAAGGGATATACAACTGGCTCACTCATATTCCTTATCTCTGGCCAGACATAGTAAGGTTGTTTGAGGAGTATATGATAGTGATTGTGACTAAACAAGTGACATGACAATTACCTTTTACTGGCTGGTACAAGTGCAACACTGATGGGGCTTCAAGAGGTAATCTAGGTCAAGGGGATCTGGTGTATGCAAAGGCACAACAACTGGGGGAAACAACCAACATTGTGGCTGAGGCAAATGCAATAGAAAAAGGACTATCCTATTGTGTAGCTCATGGCCTACATCCTCTCATATTGGAGACAGATTCATTGGGTATGAAGAAGATAATTGATGGAGATTGGGATCCTGCATGGTGTATTGGAGCTGAAATTAAGAGGATCAAGGAGATGAAAGAGAATTTTAATGTGCTATTGAAACATGTTCTATGGGAGGGCGACATAGTAATAGATTATTTAACTAACCTTGTGTTCTCTTTTGCAGGGACAATCCAGTTTCATTCTTTCTCGTAAATTCCAAGTGCAGGGAGGAGACTAACCAATCTCTACAAGTCTCAAATTCCTAACCTTAGGGTTAGGATTTCCAAAAGGAAAAAACCTAATTGCTGAGTAGGTATTGGAATATAAGATTAACTGTTGCATGGTGTTGTCACATTTGTGTGTTATATATATTATTAGGTTACATACCAGTGGTATTAGCATGTTTTCATTCTCATCCTAGTGGTAATCTAGTGAGATATGAGACAATTTACACAAGTAGGTGGTCGACCTTGTTTCACATAAGATCACAAGAAGTCATGTTGTCTAGATTAAGGTATTTTCATATATTAAACTTCTGTACGATATGAGACATGTTATGTATTGAGATTGTTCATAGATTCACATATTACAGCCTCCAGAAGTGTTTAAGTTTGTTAACAAACTGGGATCCATTGGGTTTAGATGTTAAGTGTTCTATATTGGAATTATTAGTGTTGTTATGACACTACTCAGTGGTATTGGCATAGTTACATGCCCAACCTGGAGGTGTCATGGTAGAATTAGGAGTTGGTTTCACATGCAGGAATTAGCCAACTCTTTACAAGTTAACTAACATCTCTTGTCAATTTTGATGAAGCTAATCGAAAGCCAGTTGACTACATGTAATTTTTGCAATCTTTTCTTCATAATGCTACTGGAATTGCTGATTTCCAGAAGAACTACGTGCAAGCACATTTACATGGTAAGGTTATGCTATTTGGAAGGTTGGACAGCTCAAGGAGTTGATGGTGTTCATTGGAGATCCACATTTGCATTGTCTTTTGGAATGCAAAACTCAGCGCCTGGTGAGAGCGTTATAGGTGCTACATTGAGATTTTGTCCTCGCCTTGTGGATGCACACACTACCATATGTTGGAAGCTGTTTATGATACCACTTGCAATAGTTAGCTTTTACAAATTTTCTAGCTTTAGCTTAACATACTTTAAAGATGACTTTGGATAAATTGTAATCTTTGGATCCTTATTTTTGCATTATTATTTATATATTAACCAATAGGCAGCATGCCTAACAGTATATCTGTTAAAAAAAAAAGAAAAAAAGAAATTGATAAGGAAATTCTAATTATCCAGTGTGGAAGTAATTAATTATTCTAACTATAGTTAGGGTCTTTCTTTAGTTAATTAAATCTCAACCGTTAATTCTTAACATAGCTATGTGTCTTCCATGAAAGTAGGAACTTGGAAAAAACTCCAATGCGGGAATCCGATACTGGATGGGTAAATCCAACCAGAAAAATTTGAGTGAATTTCAGTAGTTGACCTAAAAAAACTCTAATATCTTCTACCGACTAGTTGTTTGTATGTGCGATTTCATTATTTCATCCAAACATAGAACAATGAGTTTGGTAAATAGAATTGATCTGAATCTACTAGAAACTTGGAAGTTATCCAACCAAAAAAAATATATATAATTGTGCAAATCTTATAACCATTGACTTCAGTTAACTTATAAGTTTGATTGCTTAGTTTCATAAGTGGCACAACTTATTAAAAGAGCCGGAACTAGCCCAATCTATTGCTAATACACCTTATACAATAATTTTATATGTCGAGTGATATGATAGATAAGAAAGGGGAAAGTTTTAAAGTGAAATTTCTCGGTAATATCAAGATCCATTTATTCCAAGACAGAAAGAAAAATTACCAAATTGTTGGTAACACAAAATTAATTTTGAGAAAAGAAACTTTTTAAATCTAATATTTTAATATATCAAACCTCAGTTCAACTTTTTTCTAGAATATCATGGTCTTGATTTTTCTATGTTCCAGCATTCTGAGTTAAATATCGAGAAACAAAAAAGAAAAGGCACTGCTGAGTTGAAGACAAAACTGTCACAGAAGCTAAAGCTCATCAACTATGGCAGAACGAATATGGGAAAGACGAAAAAGATAGAGAGATACAAGGACCCGACTAGTCATTTTTAGTTCCAGTGCTCTGTTTTAGGATTTGAGACTTCGAGTAGGTTCATTTGATGTTTTATGACTTGTGTGCATGGTTAGTTTTGATTTTCGAAAGGTTCAGGAGTGTTTTAGAAGAGTAATTCTCATTTGAAGCTTTAAGTAGAAAGAATTGACCAAAATATGACTTTTAAGTAAACATACTCAAAATCAAATTTTGTTGGCTCCGATAGGTTTGTATAATGATGTTAAACTTGTATGTACCATCAGATTTGGTTTTTGAGGTTCTTAGAAGAATTCAACACCATTTGTCGAAAGTTGGCAATTTGAAGAACTTAAGAGTTCATAAGTTTGATCAAGAGTTGACTTTGATGTTATTGCACTCTGGTTGGTGTTCCGAGACTTTCGACATGTCTATACAGTTTAATCTAACTTATGTGTAAAGTTTGAAATTAATCTGTAGTGTTTAAGTTTGATTCAAAAACTTTTTTGAACGAATGAAGATTTAACAACTTAAGAGAAATTCTATTCGGTTTGAACCTTGATTCTTTGTTGTGATATTTTTGTGGGCATTCTGATCCTTGGGATAAGTCTAAATAGGGTAATTTAACTAGTAGGAATGATTGGATGGAGTCCCAGAGGGCTGGGGTGAGTTTTAGCGCATTAGGAGCAAGTTTTGAAAGACTTGACGTGCTGAAATTCTAATTTTCTGCATTAAATCCATCTTCAAGAGAAATATGTTCAAAATATATAAGGAATTTGGTTAATATGCCTTGATGAATGTTGTATCCCTTTGAATCTTGTTTCAGAAATTTAAATTATCAGTCATTCCGATATCTGTACAAAATGTTATCAATATTTTAGTGAAAAAGGGCAATTCTGATATTTTTCTAAAAAAATTCTGCATTTGCATATTTAATCCCATTTAGTACTTGCACTTTATTTTTTATTATTTTTAGAGCTAGAGATTTTGGATGGAGGTAATTTTTTGGAGAGTTTTTATCTGCTTCATTGGGGTAAGTAAACCTAACTCGGATTTTTGATTATGACATGAATCAATCATTAACGTTGGCTCTAAAACAAGGATCTTAAAGAAGTAAAGAGAGCTTTGGCTTGAAAGATAAGAAAATGTGTGTTGGGGGTTTTGAACACCTATTTGAATTTGGATTTGAAAAGTAATCACATATTTGGACTCGGTGTGTTATGTGTCATTGATATTTTGTATTGGTTTCGAATTTCGGGAACGCGAGACCCATATTGACCTTTTGGAAATTCATGAAAGATTGAGGTATTATTGATTGAGATTGCTTAATGTAGCATTATTTGACTTCCTTGGATGTTTTTGGCTTGGATTTACGTGATTGGAGGGATAGAGTAAGGTTTTGACGTGATTTGAGGTTAAATACTAGTCATATAAGAGAAGTGTCTTGCATAGATTTGGTTTGAGGGAATTTTTTTATGATAAATGACATTGCTTGTTACATGCGGGGATGATGTATATGTAAGTTGAAAAGTGTATATACATGTGACATGATTATTCATGCTCAGGAGTAGATGCTAGATTACTTTATGCCTTGTTTGATTGTGTATTCTACTTGTTCTATGGTTTACTCAATTGAATGACTACGTGAACACAATGAGCCATGATAGAGTCAAATGTTGAGGTTAATGATACCTTTCTTTGAGCATGATGAGATCTTCTCGAGATTATCGATATACTTGATGTAGACGTAGTCACACGTATGTTATGAACACACAACAACACTTGTTATTCTTCTACTATGCCTTATATTGTTGTATGGTAACGTGAAACTATTGAATTATTCTAGAGTTCATGTGTAGGTGTTGATTTTCGGTTTGAACATAATCATTGTTATTGTATCGAGTACCTGCCTATATAGAGTTGTAGTTATACTCTTCATACATGCATATACCTTAGCATGTTTATTTTCTTGGTCCATGAGTCTGTGGTTTGATATCTGATGTTCGTATACATGTTTGTATGTGCTTTTTGTGAGATGAACTTGATTAAAAACATGTGAGTGCTCCGTGCGGATTGGATTATTGTGACACATGAGTTTTCAGTGTTGTTGTTTTGATTATGATACATGAGTTTGTAGCACTCCAGACTTTAGATAGAGTCCCACATCATCAAAACACAAGAGGGATGCTGGGTATATAAGTTAACAAGCCTTAGACCCTAGTGGCGCATTTTAAACCCGTGAGGGCCTACGCCCAGAGCGGACAATATCACTAGTGGGCTGGACTGTTATAGATGGTATCAGAGCCACTATTGTGTCAGCCTTGCCGTTGGCGGGTTATAGTACACCTGAGTTTAGGGAAATCGCGATTAAGCGGGACAAACCTCAACGAGGACGCTGAGCCCATAAGAGAAGGGGGTGCGTAACACCCCAGACTTTAGACAGAGTCCCATATTGGCAAAACACAAGAGAGATACTGGTTATATAAGTCAATAAGTCTTAGACCCCAGTGACACGTATTAAACCCGTGAGGGCCCAGGCCTAGAGCAGACAATATCACTAGCGGGCCAGGCTATTACAGAGTTATGCGTGTGATTATTATGATTATGATATGTGAGTTATCCTTGCAACATGTGGATAAGGATCCATCCTCCTAGGGTCTTCGTCTCATGTTTCTCTCTTGATGACGTAAACACATATTATAGAAAACTAATCAATGGTTGGACTTTATGTATCTTCTGTATATGCAAACCCCTTTGATGTATATATGATTTTTACCGCATATCCTCTCAATATGCTAACTATGGAATGTATAAATGCCTTTTATGCATAACTTCTCTATATGCTGCATTACTTGATGAAAAGATTCACCAAACGTATCTTCTCTATATGTCAATTCGTGCATCTTGACTTGTTTATTCATGCATATCTTATGTATATGCAACTATTGATGAGTTATTTGATATCTTATGCATATCTTCTCAATATGCTGCTTTAATTGATGATATAATTCACGGTACACATCTTCTATATATGTCAATTTGTGTAAGCTGACTTGTTTAGTTATGCGTATCCTCTCTATATGCAACTGTGGGCAGATTATCTGATGTCAAATGCATATCTTTTCTAGATGCTGAACTATTTGTTTGTTTGCAATGTTTGGGTATATTTTCACTATATGCAACTGTTGACATGTTATTTGATATCAAACGCATATCTTCCGTATATCCAAATGTAGTTGGGTTATGATACTGATACATATCTCTCTATATGTTAACTTATTAGTTTTTTACGTTGTCTATGCATATCTTCTCTATGTGCACTGATGACTTTACCTGCACTTCATGCTTAGATTTTGGTATTGTTGTGGTGTACATGTATATTCTATATAGTTTCACAGTTTAAGTAAAGTGAATATCTTTTGACTCAAAAACCACGTGACTACTTCACTGGGCTTAGTCAACATACTCACTGAGTACATGGGATAAATTGTACTCGTACTACACTTCTGCACCTTGCGTGCAAATTTCGGAAAAAAAGATAATGTAGATGATGAAGGATAACATAGAGGATGTACTGGAATTTCAGATAAAGCTATCACTTGTTCATGGTTGATTAAAATTTGTACTTCTACTACGTATATTCATAGAGATAATGTATTTTCTTCGTACCAGCGTTATAAATCTAAATTTTAGTGCCTCATGGCTTGTACTACCAATCCTTGGCATAGTTGTATGGATTTCCCACCATTTTATTTATCTATTATTGATGATTTTTCGTTCAAGTTATGTTATTTACTTTTTGGCTTACCTAGCATGTTGCGGTTAGGTGTCATCACGGCTAGGTAAAATTTTGGGTTGTAACAAGAGAAAAGAGAGAAGATACGATACGAGGAAGCAATTTAATTCACTGAATAATATTTAGAATAGCAACATACACATATATTACTAAATCTGACATTGGATTCCCTATTATTACTCAAATACTGACACCTCTCCACAATCCACTATCAGACTTCTTGGACTTAATAGAAATAACAATACTCATCTAGGGAACTCAATTGGTAAAAAGTGCGCGGTACGCTTTACTTGGTCGCCCCCATTTAATTTATACTCATATTTTTAAAATTATTTAACTTATATCCTAATTTTTACAACTTCAGGCGCCACCTTCTTGATACCTGTGCAAAATTTTAACTTATTTAGTGCTGAAGTTTTTACAAATGAACTAAATAACTTCAGCATCTTCTGCTGAAGTTTTTGAAAAAGTTTTATTGCAAAACTAATGAATCTAGGACAAAACTTCAGCTTATCTAGGTGTTGAAGTTTTTACAAATGAACTAAATAATTTCAGCATCTTCTGCTGAAGTTTTTGAAAAAGTTTTATTGCAAAACTAATGAATCTAGGACAAAACTTCAGCTTATCTAGGTGTTGAAGTTTTTACAAATGAACTAAATAATTTCAGCATCTTCTGCTGAAGTTTTTGAAAAAGCTTTATTGCAAAACTAATGAATCCAGGACAAAACTTCAGCTTATCTAGTGCTGAAGTTTTTACAAATGAACTTAATAACTTCAGCATCTTCTGCTGAAGTTTTTGAAAAAGCTTTATTGCAAAACTAATGAATCCAGGACAAAACTTCAGCTTATCTAGTGCTGAAGTTTTTACAAATGAACTAAATAACTTCAGCATCTTCTGCTGAAGTTTTTGAAAAAACTTTATGACAAACTAATTAATCCAGGACGAAATTTCAGCTTATTTAGTGCTGAAATTTTTACAAATGAACTAAACAACTTCAGCATCTTCTGCTGAAGTTATTGAAAAAGCTTTATGACAAAACTAATTAATCCAGGACAAAACTTCAGCTATTTAGTGCTGAAGTTTTTACAAATGAACTAAATAACTTCAGCATTTCCTGCTGAAGTTTTTGAAAAAGCTTTACGACAAAACTATTGAATCCAGGACAAAACTTCAGCTAAAACATGCTTAAGTACAACAAATAGAGAACAAAACTTCAGCTAGTAGAATGCTTAAGTTCAGCAATTACAAACAACTTCAGGCCCGTCTCCTAGAATGCTGAAGTTTGTGTGATTGCCTTTGCTACTTCAGGCCCGTATGCCTGAAGTTTATGCGAAAAGTGGGTACGCTTGCAACTTTTTTTTGCAAAATGGGTATAAGTTAAAACGTGACCCAAAAAACGGGTATAGATACAAAAGCCCCACTCAATTGACATAATTTAATACTACAACTTGAATTTTAACATGGACCAACTGTAAAATTAAAAAGTTTAGAAAATCCTAACAGTCCTCCTCCTTTAGAGCCTTATCCTTAAGGTTCATCAAAATTTGGGAACCGGGACATGATGAAATTGTAGTCTTGTATGTTCTTCGGGTAGTAAGTTAGCCAACGCATAAACTTGAGTTATGGATTTGTTCCACTTTTTGCTCCATTCTCCTATCCAGTACAGCAATAGGGTCAACCAAAGGTTGTCCCTTTAGAGAACATACATGTGGATCAATTGAAGGCATAGTCTGAGGTCTCACCTTCTTCTTGCGTTGAGAAATGTGAAAATACATGATGTATCTTAGTTGAAGAGGACAACTTCAACTTGTATGCAACAAGTCCAACTTCTTGAATAATCTGCTAAGGGCCACAAAACTTGGAAGCCAACTTCAAACTCCTTCTTACTGCCAGGCATATTCGTCTGTACGGTTGTAGCTTAAAAAACACTCATCACCTACTTCAAACTCTCTCTCTCAATCCTTTTCTCCTCGGCATACATTTTCATTCTGTTCTGAGACTTTTCCGAAAAATTTCATCACTTTGGCCATCACCTGTCTTTCCTCAAGTATCTCATAAATAACATCTACTCTGGTCTGTGCAATCACCTCAAAGGATAATTGTGGAGGATTATGACCATATATTACCTTGAAAGGAGTCATCTTCAATAAGGTGTGGTAACTAATGTTGTACCAGAACTCTGCTAAAGGAAATCATTTATTCCATTCCCCAGGCTTATGTACTGTCATCCACCCTATTCAACCTTTCTGTTTGTCCATCCATTGATGGGTGATAAGCATAGTTATAAAGCAGTTGCACCTGCAAATTCTTGAAAAGTTCTTTCCAAAAGTTACTGATAGAAGCTTATCTTTGTTTGAAACTATGATCTTAGGCAATCCATGTAACTTATAGATTGTATCCCTCAATAACCTTGCCATTTGAGATGCTGTGAAGGGGTGAGCTAAGGAAAGAAAATAAGCATATTTCCTATATGTGTCCACTACTACTAGAATAGTGTCCTAACCTTCAGATTTTGGTAAGCTCTCAATGAAATCCACTGGGATATGTTACCAAACCTTCTCAGGCACAGGTAGTGGCTGTTTTCAGGATAGGACACCGACTCATTTTTGCATCTCTGACATACCTCACACTCCTGCACAATTAGGTTCACATCCTTGATCATTGAATGCCAACAAAACACTGTCTTCACTCTTTGGTATGTAACCATCACACTTAAATGTCCTCCCAATCAAGAGTTGTATATAATTGTGGATTAATTGATGTCTTAGGTTACCATGATTTCCAATCCAAATCTTTCTTTTATGCCTTAGTAAACCCTGCTATAGAGTGACATCCATAATATTAGTTGGATTAGTGGTGAGATTAGATATAGGTTGCATCACTTCTTGATCTCCTTCATAACTGGCCACCACTTGTTCAAACCATCTGTGCTACAATTGACTTACTACAAGGCATTGTGGCTGGTTGCCATCCTATTGTGGCTACAATATTTTCTACTCCCTTTTTATAATGAATTTCATAGCTCAATCCCATAAGCTTGGTTAAGCCTTTGTGTTGCAAGGAAGTGGTAATATTTTGTTCCTACAAAACTTCAAACTAAAGTGGTCAGTTTTAATTATGAAGCAGTGTGGGTGCAATTAATGCCTCCATATCTCTACTTCCATCAAAAGAGCAATCGACTCCTTGTCATAAGTTGATAATCCTTGATACCTTTTGCTTAATGACTGACTCGTGAATTGCTAGTGTCTTTTATTGCATCAATACAACTCCCACCATAGTGTTGCATGGATATTCTTCAAGAATTAAAGGCTTGCTAAAGTAAGGTAGGGTCAATAATGGAGCATTGGTCATAGCCTTTCTCGATTGCTGAAAGGCTGCAGTTGCTTCAAGGCTCCAATTGAAGCTTCACTTCCTCAATAAATAAGTTAAAGGTCTATTGAGTTGTGCATACTTTGTAACAAACTTCACGTAGTATCTACTCAGACCTAGAAAACCTCTCAGCTTCTTCACAGTAGCAGGTTACACCCTTTCCCGTAGTCAATGCTTACACCCTTTCCCGTAGTCAATGCTTACACCCTTTCCTAAAGTAATGTGCCCAAGATACACAACTTGTGGTTGAGCAAAGTCACACTCACTCATTCAACAAACAACTGATTCCTTTTCTTTAGCTGTAATACTACATCAAGGTGCTTCAGGTGATCTTTCATAGTCTTGCTATACACCAAAATATCATCAAAACACACCAATATAAACTTTATCAATTGCTCTAAAAAGAGTTCATTCATTAAGAATTGAAAAGTAGAAGGAGCATTTGTTAGTCTAAATGGCATGACTCTAAACTGCCACAGCCCATGGTGGGTTCTAAAGGCAATTTTATGCTCATCGTCAACATTCATTCTGACCTGGTAGGCCTGGATCCACCTTAGAGAACACAGTAGCCCCATGTAATTCATCCTACAAATCATCAATGGGGATAAGAGGCTTATTTTTAACAGTGAAGGCATTCAACCTTCTATAATCGACACAAAGTCACCAAGTAGAGTCTTTCTTTTAAACAAGTAAGGCAGTGTGAGCAACGGATGAATGACAGAATCACTATTTCTGCCTCAAGCATATCATTTATGATTGAATCTATTACATTCTTTTGATTATGAGAGTATCGGTAAGGTCTCAAATTGAATGGTTGTGCACTAGGAACCAAGTTTCTCGCTAAACAGTGAAAAAGCGACCAAAAAGCGTCCAAACAGGCTTGGTCGCTATTTTGTTGGTCCCTTTACCTTAGAGACCAAATTTGGTCGCTAATTTTGGTCTCTAAGGTAAAAGGACCAAATATTCCGGGTATCAAATATAGAGACCAACTTTGGTCGCTAATTTCACTAGGTTCATATGGTGGTTTTGTATTCGACTTATGTTCGGATTTTAATTCTGATTTTCCTAGAAGGCTTTGGCTTTGTTTATCAAAAGTTAGCAATTTGAAGAGTTAGAGAGTTTGAAAGTTTCACCGGGAGTTGACTTTGTTGTAATCAGTCTCCTATTGAAATTTGAGACCTTGGATAGATCCTAATGGTTGATATGAACTTGCGTGCAAAGTTTGGTTGGTATTCAGAATTTAAGTGAGACGCATTTGGCGAAGTTTGAATGTTTGAAAGTTAAGAGATAGATTCGATCTTCAATTCTTGGGTTTGATGTTGTCACTCATGCTTTGAGACTTTAGAAAAGTTATAGGGTATATGAACTTGTTGGAATAACTGGACAGGGTCCTAGAGGCAAGAATGTGATTCAGAGTGGTTTATGACCATTTCCCTTGACTTTGGGATTGCTGGTGCTGCTACTTCACAATTGCAAACATTTGGTTGCAATTGCAAACTACACACTTGTGAACTTATGGTTGCAATTGAGAACCTTGGTCGCAATTGCGAACCTATGGCCGTTATTGCAAACTCTGCAATTGTGAACCTGTGGTCGCAATTAGACGTCCATATTTGCGAACTTCTAGTTGCAATTTCAAATTATTTGTCGCAAATGCAACATATGCAACTAGGTTATTAATTGATAATTTGGCATATTAGCTCATTCTCTCATATTTTTAATCCTTGACTTGGAGAGAGTCATTATCTCGAGGATATTTAATACAAGACAAGAGGGTTATGAGTCATCTAGATTTGGTATTAGTTTCGAAATTCAGGCACGCGGGCCTGAGTTGGCTTTTGTTGACTCTTTGGAATTCTTCAAAGATCAAAGATATATGGAATGTGATTGCTTCCTATAGCATTACTTGACTTCCTGGTTGATGATTTGCTTTGATTTGCGTGATTGAAGAGCTAGAGCGAGGTTTTTGACACGATTTGAGGTTGAAAACTAGTTGGATGAGGTAAGAATCTTTGCTGATATTGTTGTGAGGGAATAACCTTTAGGATATGACCTTATTTGTCTAATTGAAATATGTTATAAGCAATGTATATGCAAGGTGATAAGCATATATACGGGTGCTATGTATGATTCATGATCATAGTGGTCTTTAGATAGTATCATGCCCTACTTTGGATATTATGCTGCCTGCTATCATGCTCTACATGTATGTATGACTATGTAACCTCCTGAATCATTTGTATGCTTTGGTTCCTTATTTGAGCGTAAAACACATTATTGTATAGTGTACTTGCCTAATATGAACTGTAGTTCTACACTTCGCATACGCATACAACTTAGCATGCTACTTTTCTTAGTCCATGAGTATGTGATTTAATATCCGTTTGTTGTATGCATGTATTCTTATATATGCTTTCTTTGTGATGGACTGCATTGACAATGCGTGAGTAGTCGGTGCAGTTTAAGTTATTATAGCACGTGAATTGTCCGTATGGTTGTTAGGATCATGGCACATGAGTTGTCCATGCAGTGGTTATCAATATAGCACGTGAGTTGTCCATGTAGCGTGTGGATAAGGATTTGTACCCCTAGGGTCGTCCTCTCATGTTTCCCCTTGATGACTTACACACAAATTATGCAAAATTGATCAGTGGTTTGATTTTGTGCATTTTCTCTATATGCAAATTTCTTGGATGTATAAATGAATTTTTACCGAGTGTATACATGCCTTTGGTGCATATCTTCTCTATAGCAGCTTTACTTGATGTAATGTTTACATCACATATCTTTCCATGTTAATTCATGTAATTGACTTGTTTACTCACCCATATCTTTATATATGAAACTATTGAAGGTTACTTGACTTTTAATGCATATTTCCTCTATATGCCGCTATTGGCGGTTATTTGATAGATCATGCATATCTTCTCCATATGATGCTTTGATTGAGAATTGGTTTACATCACAGATCTTCTCTATTTGTTAACTTGTGTAACTACGCTTGTTCATTTATGCATATCTTCTCTATGTCGCGCCCCGTTTTCTCGCAAAAGCAGGTTTCGACATGTGGCAACTCTTTGAATGGGTATTAAGAGAAAGAGTCATCACCTAACGATTTTAAGGTGCATTAGGGCACCTATTTGTAAATAACTCTATCTGACTAGTTAACGCCACCAAAGATCAGGTAAAACCTCAAATTACTTCAAAGAGAAGGTGTTAGGCAGTCTTCGAGGTCCACAACTATGCTTCCCGTCCGAATTTTATACTATGTGGATTATATGATTAAACTAGGCGAGCATATAAGTAAAGAAATATATGAAAGTTGATAGTCCAATTATAACATAAACAAGTGTAAGAAAAAAAATTATTAAACTATATGAATAATTAATACATGTTTTAAAAATCACATGTATTACAACTACGTCACTCTATTTTCAATTACTAAATCCTTTTAGAAAACATATAAGGGAAGCGGGGGGGGGGGGGGGGGGGGGGGGGGGGGGGGGGTCCTATTTCTTTAGCCTAAAGGATCACGTTGTGCAACATAAATAATACTTCGCAACTCTCTTTAGGTAGGAGTTGCTCATATTATTCAGCGGGCACATACTATCATCTCCTGCTACCCGATTATTATGCTAAAGTTGTTTACTTTAAATCGTTCTAATTCAATTCTAAGTCGTGCCCTATGCGTGCGTTACCCGTCCCATGCCTAGGGTCCAGGAGGCTTTGGACCTACTATTTGGTATTTCTAGACACAACTCAGCTGCTCAAAATTATACAACTAAGCAACAATCAAAACAGATAAAAGGGGCTCAAGGAACCTCCACACATAAGAAGGAAAAGCACGCAGACAGATTTCTGGTTAGGCAGTATATGGCATTAAGTTGTGTTTGAATATTTAAGTCATATAGGAATGATTTCTGTGGTTTCAGTATTATACGAGTAGTGCTTAAGCTTTTGGACTAATGTACGAGCATATTAGACCATTATAAGTCATATAGGCAGGATTTCTAATAGTTTGCGTAATAAGGTGGTGAAAACAACCCCACAATTCTGAATTACCAAGCCGATCTTATAAGTATGCGTCTTAGGTAGCATACAATATCCTATATGTAGGATTTCTAATGGCTGGCAATTGAAATTGGTTTTATGACACTTTATTCCAGTGTACGTGTCATCTAGGTGGGACAGTGTAATGAAAACAACGGAAATAGTCGATTAAAATATTAAAATCCTATAGTTATGATATCCAGATGGGCAGTACACTTAAAATTAGAAGCAATCGATCAATTAATTAGAAGTCCTATAGGCATGGTGTCTAGGTCAACAAAGCATACGTTATACATCCTATAGGCATGCTGTCTAAATGTACAGTAGTAATATAGAAATGAGTATGGTAGATACTTAGAGTAACGTATTTGAACACTGTACAAGTGAGCTGTGCATAATTCCTATAAGCATTCGCTCTAACCATTCAAGTCATCATATAGACCCTAAGTCATGTTTTCTAAGAGGATAACATTGTGTACATATGAGCAAACAAACAATTAAGACCATATGGGCATGATCTCTACCCTTTCATATAAAATATAAAGTAACCTAGTTCCCCCTTTTCACTAATTTCCCTAACATTCAGTTTTACAAGTTATTACAGACTATATTTAACAAGCATGAACCCAATTACAAAAATAGAATAACCAGTAACATATCTGGTCCTTCCAATATACTCAGAACTTTGCACGGATAGCAGGCCCAAACTCCAGATGCGAACATTATATTTCAAACCTCCAGTACCAAAGCATGCCCAACATACCAGGCCTAAATGAATAACTTACTAACACAAATGGATGCCAAATTCAGCCATATAGGTTACAAAATACTTATAGAATTTGACTAAAAAACCTAAACTTTTTTTTAAAAGCTATGTCTAACAACAACTCTAGCCAAGACATATAAACAAGATCAGGCTAAATTGAACGGCACACAAGACACATATGAGGAAGGTTCATGCTTGTAATCCTATAAAGAAAGTTTAAGAGTGACAGAATTGGCTACCATAAGATAGTAAACCATTCCAATGAGCATGATTCAGAATCAACCTATAGAACCTTAGATGAGGGTCTAGAAAAATCACATACAAGAAACAAGCATAACCTTTACATGAACGTGTCTATCATCAAAAGCCTAATGAAAAGCATAGCAGAACAAGCAATTACATAACTAAGTAGGGGAAAATTTTAGCATGCTGAAAATTAGTGTCAATAAAATAGGCATACCGACTTTTAGAAGCAATACACGCAAGTATAGCACTAGTTGGCTAAAGGAAAGGCTAGTTATTTCATCCTAAAATTTTGGGCAATATTAGAGAGTATTGAGTTGAAGACAGAAACTCAGGGACTGCACATTAAGTAGCAGGAAATCATGCTTGGTATGACAATATGATCAAGTATCAGTCTTAGGAAATGTCAAGTTGCAAAGGAATGATTCCATAAGGATTAGCTCATATTCCTAGCATGAAGTGGCTTAATCACAAGAGTTCGAACAGGGCAGGGAAGTGAACTCATTCCAGGCGATATATACAAACATTCAGGTAGAAATATGCTAGACTAAACGAGCTTAAGAGAGCCAAAAGTCCTTCATTTTGAACACATAAAATAGACATATCAGAGTTGGAATTTTAGGTTAATGCCAGAAAAAGTTTAGAGTCAGAAGATAATTTCAGAGTCAATAAGGTTGCAAACATGGATGTCATAGGATCATATTGATTAGTAAATGTCTCAATGGCATGAATATACTGAGTATGAACATAAACAAAAGAGAATGAACTTCTAAGATCAAAGAACTTACCAGCTATCAATTGACAGATAAATAAATAGGAAGAACAGTCTCAGCGGTACATCAAATGTCAATAGACAACAGCATAACCCAAAATAATCTTATTGCATCAGAGTTCCCAAGGGTTTCAAATGAACCCAAGGCAGTGCTCGCACTAAGAAATATCAACTACTCGAATTCCGGTGGCCTTGGCTTTCAGCTAGCCAAGAGCCAAAGTTCTGAACAATATAGAATGATAGAATAAGAGAAGAGTAGTAGTTAATTTCAGTAACTAAGGTCAGTTTAAAGGGAATTAGGGGAGAGGTTTATATAGTGGTAGAATCAGGCAAATAAACAAGGATAAATAAAGTAAACATGAAAAAAGAGTAAAATCACGCATGCAAGTGAGTAAAGTAACCATAAAGGAAAGAAATCAAACTCCAAACCCTAGTTAGGGTTTAAAACTTATAATCGGCCAACTGGTATGAAGAAGAATCAGCCTTTTCTTCGTGTATATGGACAAGATATATTCCAAATCTCCAAGATTGAGTTGATTCCCCTCCGATATAGAGTTGATTCTTGTCGGATAGTAGAGGAAATTAAGGGAGAGGCGGCTAAGGTTCTTCAGAAGAGAGAAAATGAGAGTTGAGAGCATTTTGGGGTGGCCGATTTTGGGGGAATGGTATTTAGGGTTTGGGCTGGTGTAATTAAAAGGGTGGAAGGTTCATGGGCCGTTGATCTTTGAGATCAACGACCAATATTAAAAGAAAAATGGGGCGGGTCATGGAGACGGGTCCCTACCGATTTAGAATTAGAGGGGTCATCTGGTTTGGGCTGGGGAATTGGTTCAGGTGTTTGGGCCTTGATTTTGGTTCGAAAGTAACTCAAAATTGGTCTACAAATTAAAATACACGAAAATTGTTAATAAAATAATTTATAAAACTATTTAATAGATAATAAATTACATGTGCAATAAAGTGATTGAAAATAGTAGCTTGACATTATAAATATATAAAAAATACTATTTGGCACAAATAATGTGAAAAGATGTAATGTGCATAGCACATAGGCTATCGTTGCAAAATTGTGTAAATAGGCTAACATACAAATATAACTATATAGAATGAGGTAAAAATATTATGAAAACTATTTGTTGATACAAACAATAAGTTTAGATGATTAAGTCATCTCAAAATAATTTAAAAAGATAATTAATAAATAATCGAGTAATTTAAATGCAAGGAAATCAATTTTAAAGCTCTATAGATTATGAAAATTATAGAAAATACTTGTATAACTCTTATAAATTAAGTAATGATGCAAAATGACATTTTCGGTATCAATAACTGCCCCTCTTTACCCGGAAATGATAAAAGAGTTGCCAGGTAAAGAAAATGATGACATATTTTGCTCGAATTGAGGATGGAATGATGTATTTGTGAAATAATTAGGGACGAACCCTGGTTCTTGAGTTTCCTACATATCCCTGGTACTATGAAATCAGGCCTTGTGTAGTTCTGGATCCAACGACGAACGGAACCGATGGAATTATTACAAGAGGGTATGTAGGTAACACATATATTTAGGTGGAGCTATAGATGCAATTTGGAACCTTATGGATATATAAGGCGATTTGAGTGGTTATGGGACAAAAAGGGAAATCAATTAATGGTCGTCGGTTACGTCTAAGATAGTCAAAGATGTGAACGTTGTGAACGGAAATCGAAGCAAAAATTGCTCTTGTTTGTTGAACGGTTACCTCCTGATTTACTTGCAAAAAATTAAAACAAGATGCACACGAATATATATAGGTTATTGCAAAAATTTAAACATGATGAAAATTCCCTTCGAACCATGAAGGTTGTCTTCAGACGAAGAGGATGCTGTCCTTAGACCATGATGTCCTGGGCCATGAAGCGTATGATAAGGGATTCACAGGCCATGAATTGGTGTCCTTGGGCTATGAGGATGATGCCTCTAGATTATGGTCCTTTGAATAATGATGTGTAGTTTCGAGTGATCCTCAGGCCATGGAATGGTGTCTTTAATCTATGAAGATGGTGCCTTCGGACTATGATGCGGTCGAACAATGTGACGATGTTTTAGCCCATGAAATGCCAAGATATTGCGATATTGATCTTTTGATAGATGAAACAAGTTATTCTTAGTCATATGCGAGGCCAAGACAAGACAAGTGATATGCTCAAATTACACTTTAAAATAGTGTAAATCGGTCGATGTCAAATATAATTACCCAACTATGAGTCGGGGTCAAATCCCACAGAGAATAATATGTAGGCGATTAGGAATGTAAGAAAATTATCACTTATAGTGCAATGCAAAACACTTAGAATTTGGTTAAGAAAATATTTATATCTAGATGCAAAAATGTAAACTAACCTAGAAATAAAGTAAAATGATCAATGGCTACAAGTATGGATGCATCGGAAATTACACTCAAGTAACGATCCAATGTATATCACAGTTTTACAAATATGAGCGAGTTTATGTTAATTAGCCACGGATAACAATTCTCAATTGGCTTCTTCCAAAGACTAACAAGACTTCCTAATTGAATTATCCCTAACACAATTAGGAGATTAAGCACACCCGTATATGGCTACAAGTAGTTCAATCCTATTCCTAGGTAGAATCTATAAAATGAGGATTAAAGCCTCAAGTTCTTGTTAATTAATCTTTTCCAACCCCAAATTATCTTTCTCAATGTTAATTCAGAGTTAATGGGCGAGTCCTAGGGTTAACTAACCCCTTTGGAAACATTAAAGAACAAGAATAATTAAAGAAATAATAACTCACTTCATAAAAGATGAAATATCATTCAATACATAAGCACAACAAGGTATTTAATCCACACTTTAAATATGAATATTTCCATAAACAAGATTGAGTGTTGAAAATAAATACTACACACTTAAATATTCAATACAAAGCAAGGAAATGAAGAAATGAACATAAATGGGTAAGAATTACTCAACCACAAGATTCAAATCTTCAAGACCCAACTGTGTGTACAAACCCTAGCTTCCAAAATTGTTCTTCTCTAGTGTTGAAGACTGAAAATAAGCCAAAGATGTCAAAAATATCTGCTAGGACGTGTATTTTTGGGTTTGGAATTGAGAACATGTGAAATGCCTAAACTGCCCAGGAATGCCCGTTGACCGCACATGCGGAAGAATTCTCGCAGGTGCAGCTTCGCAGATGCGGATACCATATCGCAAGTGCGGCTCTCAGTGGACTTACTCTTTTTTGCAGATGCGGACCAAACCACCGCACCTGCGGTTCCGTAGATGCGGATACCACGTCGTAGGTGCGGCCTCAGTGTATTTGAGCCATTTCCATGGATTCGGTCCTTCACTTCACAGGTGCGATGTCGCATAAGCGACCAATCGTCTGCATGTGCGGAATTAGTGAAGTATATTGCCCTTTTCCCACTATATTTTTGCTCAATTCCACTTCAATTCAGTGCAAATCACTTCATGGCATCATTTTCCTGAAAATCGAACAATACACACTATAAACGACCTCATGTTATCATTAAATGATGCAAAATCTAACAAAAAGAGACTAAAATGAGTGGTAATATCACCACTGATCAACAAGGCGTAGTCTTGTATGATATGAGGGTAGTGCTTAGCCTTATGCGAAGAAAGGAGACAGTGCTTAGTCTTATGCAGTGTAGCAGAGACAGTGTTTGGTCATATGCTAGGGAAGGCAGTGCTTAGCTTCATTCAATAATGGAGACAATGCTTAGCCTCATGCAAAGGATGAAGACAATGTTTAGTCTCATGCAAAGAAGGCAATGTTTAGCCATATGCAATAATGGAGGTAGTGCTTTGCCTCATGCAAGGTATGGAGACAATGCTTAGTCTCATGCAAAGAAAGGAAGTGATTAGACTTATGCAATAATGGAGGTAGTGCTTAGCCTCATGCAATGTACGAAGACAATGTTTAGTCTCATGCAAAGAAAGGCAATGCTTAGCCTTATGAAATAATGGAGCCAGTGCTTAGCCTCATGCGAGGAATGGAGACAATGCTTAGTCCCATGCAAAGAAATGCAATGCTTAGCCTTATGTAGTAGTGGAGGCAATGATTGACCTTATGCAAGGAATGGAGACAATGCTTAGTCTCATGCAAGGAAAGGCAATGCTTGGCCTTATACAATGATGAGGGCAGTTCTTAGCCCTATGCAAGAAAAAGCAGTGACTAAATGCGAGAGGATAAAGCATTTATTAGCTTGATGTGCTTGCGTTTGGTGACTTTTGTCGTTACGAAGATGGTGATCCTATTGTGTGTGTATTTGAGGACATTCTTGTTATGTTCATCATGCCTGCATCTAAAGAGAAATCATGATTTTTGCGAGGGAAAGGTAGGTTTGTGCTCTCGATTCCTTGATTCACCTTACTCTTACCTTGAGGCCCTGCTTGAGTCACACTGGGTAACGTGTGGTTGCCATAGAAACAATTTTTTTGAAAAACATGCATGCATTTGAAAATTTAGTTGTAGAAATGTAGTTGTTTGAAATATGTGATAATGTATGAGGTCAAATAATTTTGATGAACTGGTGACTGTGACGTATTTTAGCGTTGCAACCTCCTTGCTTCGGAATTTTGAGGATCCTCCTCAAAATTCTGCCCTAGTTTGAATGCATACTTCTGGAAGCACATTCCTTGGTGGTTCTAAATATGATGAGATCGGGCAAACTTGAGACCTTGCCCCAATTTCTTACCACATTTAAAATGAAGATTCTATTATGATGTGACCGAACCCACATGGCTTGCCTATGTATCCCCTCTTAAACAAGAATCAGGTCAAGCGTAGTTCAGTTACATCAAATAGAAAGTGCAAACATAATCTTAAACATACTATCTCTTGACTGCGTTCGAATTGATAGGTTTTGGCCAAATCTCTCCATCCATCTCTGCAATTATGAGTGCTCCTCTTGTCAATACCCGATGAACCATGTAAGGGCCTTGCCAGTTGGGGTTAAAATTTCCCCTTTGCTTTATCCTGATGTGGGAAGATTTGCTTTAGTACCAATTGCCTCGGCGTGAATTGCCTCGACCTGAACTTTTTGTTAAAATCTCTTTCCATTATATTCTGGTAGAGTTGAGTGTGACATACCACGTTCTTTATTTTTACCAGCAATGTGAGCTAGTTGCTCATACCGGCTTCGCACCCATTCTGCATCGTTGAGCTCAGCTTCTTGTATGGTTCTTAAAGAAGGGATTTCCACTTCGACGATAATAAAGGCTTTAGTACCATAACCAGTAAATAGAGAGTTTCCCCTGCTGATGTATGAACTGTGGTACGATACCTGAGTAAAGCAAATAGTAGCTTCTCTTTCCATTGTTTGTAATTGTCTACCATTTTCCTCAGTATCTTCTTGATGTTCTGTTTGGCAGCTTCTACGACTTCGTTCATTTGCGCCTTGTATGTTGTAGAGTTCCGATGTTTGAACTTGAATATTTCACACATGGCTTTCATCAAATCACTATTGAGATTGGCGGCATTGTTAGTAATGATTGACTCTGGTACCTCAAATCGACAAACGATGTAGTTCCGAATAAAATCTGCTACAACCTTCTTAGTTATAACTTTGTAAGATGCGACTTCAACCCATTTTGTTAAGTAGTCTATGGACACCAGAATGAACCTATGTCCATTTGAAGCTGCGGGTTCGATTGGTCCGATGAAATCCATACCCAAGCGGAGAAAGACTAGGGTAAACTTGTTGCATTAAGTTTGTTGGGTGGTATTCGTATCACGTCAACATGTATCTGGCATTGGTGACACTTTTAAACTTACTTGATGTAGTCTGTTTCCATAGTCATCCAGAAATACTCTGCTCTTAATATCTTCTTGGCCATAACTAAACCATTCATGTGTGGTCCACAAGTTACGACATGTATTTCCTCGAGCAATCTAGACGCCTCCTTGGCATCAATGCATCGCAACAAACCCAAATCAAGAGTCATTCTAGACAAAATTCTTCCCCTTTGAAAGAAATGGATGGCCAATCTTCAAAGTATGAATATGGGTGGCACTTTCTGGATATTCTCTCTTTTCCAAGTATTCCTTAATGTCGTTGAACCACAGATTTCCATCAATATCTTCTTCAATATGGGCACAACAAGCTGGCTACTTATGAATTCCTATCAGGATAGGATCGATGAAATTCTTATCTGGGTGTTGTATCATGAAAGAAAAAGTGTCTTGTGCATCTGCGAACTCATTCTGAATCCTTAGAACATGTTTGGACTCTATCTTTGTGAACCTCTTAATCAGCTCTTGTACACAATGCAGATATGGAAATATTTTAGTGTTCTTCGCAGCCCATTCCCCTAGAACCTGGTGCACTAAAGATCCGAATCTCCCATTACCAGTAGCTCCTGAATGTTCATGTCAATAGCCAATCTGAGTCTCAGGATGCATGCCTCATATTCCGCCATATTGTTGGTTTATGGAAACTTGAGTTTTGTGGGTACCTGATAGTGTTGACCGGTTTCTTATACTAAGATAGCCCTGATATATACTCCTTTGAAGTTTGATGCTCCATCGCAGAACATCCTCCAACTATCATATGCCTCGGTAATATTTTCTTCAACAAATGACACATCCTCGTCGGGAAAATGCATTTTCAATGGTTCGTATTCTCAGTCTATGGGATTTTCTGCCAAGTGATCTGCCAACTCTTGCCCTTTGACTACCTTCTAAGTTACATAGACGATGTCGAACTCACTCAACAATATTTTCCACTTCGCTAATGTACCCGTAGGCATGGGTTTCTGAAAGATGTATTTTAGCGCATTCATCCTTGATATGAGATATGTAGTGTATGCATAGAAATAA
The DNA here is from genome assembly GCA_005239495.1 of Nicotiana undulata. NCBI lineage: Eukaryota > Viridiplantae > Streptophyta > Magnoliopsida > Solanales > Solanaceae > Nicotiana > Nicotiana undulata. The sequence goes on from ML278064.1 coordinate 28,682, forward strand.
TGTCTCAACATCTGAGCTGTCCATGTCAAAGCACAACAGATGTGTTCCAACAAAGAGGACCTGGCCTCATAAGGCGTGAACATCTTGCTTAGATAATATATCTCTTGCTCCTTCCTTCCAGTTTCATCATGTTGTCATAGAACACAACCAAAAGCCCTATATAACACGGACAAATTAAGCAGTCGAGGTCTTCCTGGCTATGGTGGTACCAACACGGGTGGCTTAGATAAATACTCCTTGATTTTGTCAAAGGTTTTCTGGAATTCTTCAGTCTAGCTTGTTGCAACATCCTTCCTCAGCATTATCAAGATTAGCTCACATATCACCGTTCATTGTGCTATAAAACGACTGATATAATTGAGGCCCCCTAGAAAACTCATCACATGTTTCTTATTCTTTGGAGGCGACAAGTCCTGGATAACTTTGATCTATGACGGGTCTAATTCAATACCCAGCGACTGATTGTTTTTTTGATTATTTTTAGGATTAATTTCCATGCGGGCAATAATTGGGTGTTCACACCGATCTCGCCCCAAGGTTCAGGGCGTGACAGATTCATCCTGAGCTACACAAAGGTATGATGAAGTTGTAGAGGATCAAGGTACTAGAAGGAGGTAGTTGGCACAACAGCTGCCTCATCTAAGGTTCTCTCGAGTGGTAAGGTACTAGGCAAGCTAAATTCAAATACCAAACATGAGTGAATGCAAAGAAGGAAGAATAAGTACCAACGAGATAATATAGTCCATATCATTGAAACAACAAAGGAGCAGGAAGTTGACAATGTGAAGGGGAAGAACAATGTTGAGGCATTAGCTACAAAGAACAAACTTGATGCATTTGAAGTTTAAATTAATCCACCAGTTCTACAAATTATGAGTGGCAAAAAAGATGGTTCAGTTAAGGAAAAGGAGAAGCATCAAAAATTAAATGAATCCAACAAAGAGAAGGAGAAGAAGAAGAAACTGGAGAATTCACAAAATCTAGTCCAAATCCTAAAGGAACTGGGAGTTCTACTGTAGCGCCAAGAGAGGGTAACCCTAATCCTATGACTGGGTGAAAAGAAGGCATGAGTTCCCAAAGAGGCACTTAAGGTGACAAGTCAAGAAGTGTCTTCACAAACGATAGGAGGTTACTCAAAGGGAATTGAAACAACTAGAACAACAAATGATGGTAAGGAATTTTGGAGTGATGAAGTCAAGCTTATGAAGGATAATTATTAAGATAACCTAGGAGACAATTCCAACAATCAAAGGGAGGACGAGCAGGAAAAGCTGGTAGTTTCAAATCAGGAAGATGCTACAGTAAGCCCTACCCTAAAAACTAGGGTTGAAGGTGATCATGCTTCTAATGAACAACAGGCTAAAGTACCAGTTGAATTAGATAAAGGAACATCAAAGGAAGCTACAAAATCTAGGGGAAAGGTGCAACAACCTCAGCTAAGAAGCAGGGCAATGGAAAAGTAAACCCTAGGGCATCTGGAAGGATTTTTCTATTGTTGAAGGTGTTTTGGTGGATTTTTTAGCTAGGGAGGAAGGTGGTGATGTTAAGGTAGGTATATTACATGATACATTGATTCCTATTCATCAAACAGTTGGTGGCAAGGCTTTTGGTCCCAATGAAACAATAATTTCTACAGAAATGGCTGCAGTAAACCCTAGCTTGGAATCCATCTATGCTTTGCAATTTGAGATGATGCAAGATTCTGTGGGATCTAGAAAACAGAATACTATGGTGATGAAGGAGAAAAATGGAGAAAAACATCAGTCCTGTCGTCGTAGGACCATGCGAATATGTCTTCACACTCCTTTAGGAATATAATATACTCTTCTTTCTCTGACGGTGATAGATGAATGCTTATACACGTTTCCTTGATGGTTTCAGAATCCCCTAAGTTAACGACCTTGGTTTCCTACAAATTAGACTTTGGTTTGTTTTCAAAATCCTCTGCCTCTTTGATAATTTCCTCAAGTATTATATCATCTTCCAGATCCTCTGAATCACTTTCCTTATGTTGTGTTGTCTTGTTACATGTCACAGTAATATGTTCATCAAGATATGTAATAATTATGCTAAAATAAAATGTAGAAAGATAATAATAAATATAAAAAGCAATAATACATTAATAAAACTTTTAAAAACATCAACAAGTACGACTCGGTGGCTCGAGTTATTATTTCAAAACAAAATACTGAAAAATATCTCAAATGCTCAAAACTATTTGAAAATAATTCATGCTAATTTGCTAGGCTACCTAGGAACTCGACGGGCCCGGGATGGCGCAACGATCCAGTTCTTGAGAAAAACTTCTTCCAGGGTCTGAACGACAAGGTCTTCATCCTCCTTCTCAACAATTGCACTGTAGTACGTGTATTCTTCATCTAGAAATAGCTTCCTCATGCCAGCCAAAACATCATCTTCCTCAAATCCCCACATCATGTCAGACTGATAGAATGTCTGGTGCAGAGGTGGTACGGGTTGTTCCAGTGGATAATAAAGAGCACGCCATGCTGGTGACCAATCCTGATATTCTTTCCATGTGTATTCATATCTGAGTCCAAAATTCGTGGTATGGTACTGTGGGTGTATGGGTTTGGTGATCCCCTAAATCGTTTTGCGGAGATCCTTGCCGGGTTCATGTCTCGTTCACAACAATATTCTTTCCATATTGTTTCTCCACCATCAATCCTTTTCAATTGCATTAACCCATTCAATGCGATGGTCTTTCTCCACCTAGCTTCCTTCTATTTTCGATGACCGAAACGATCTGGTTGGTGTAGATGGGGCTGCTTCCATCTCCATGGATGATCACCTCCTGATGATTCCATTCAAATTTCACAGCCTGGTGCAGAGTTAAAGCCACTGCCCCAGCGGCATGTATCCATGGTCGTCCCAATAATAGATTATAAGTAGAAGATATATCTAGAACTTGGAACTCGACATCAAACCAAGTCGGACCCATCTGCAGAATGACGTTGATTTCTCCAATTGTGTCTCTCTGAGATCCATCGAACACCTTCACATTCATGCTTCCCATTCGTATCCCGTGCATGCCTTTACCTAGTCTCTTTAGAGTGTTTAGTGGACATATGTTAAGACTCAAACCTCCTTCTATCAAGACCTTGGCGATGAACATATCTTCAAATTGCACCGTTATGTGCAACACCCTGTTGTGACTTAGTCCTTTTGGTGGTAATTCATCTTCGTGGAAAGTAATTTTGTGGCTTTCCAATACATGTCCGACCATGTTATACATCTCTCCAGTAGTGATGCTTGTGGGCTCATAAACTTCACTTAACACCTTCATCAAAGCATTCTTGTGCGCGTCTGAGTTTTGTAGTAGTGATAAAATGGATATTTGAGCAGGAGTTTTGTTCAGGTGGTCAACAACAGAGTACTCCCTTGCTTGTATTTCCTCCAAAGATCGTCAATGCCAGTCTTGACAACACGTTGCTTAGGTGCAACTTCCTTGCTTGTTCCTCCCAGATTCTCAAGTGTATAAACTCTGCCAGTCCTAGTCATACCTTGTGCGACACCTGTTTCCTCCATTTTTGCTTTTCCCTTTCTTCTTGCCTCCACACATAATTCCACGAGACGACATAAGACTTGTAAGATGGTGTGGGAGCTACCATCATAGTGAAGGGTGTGGTTACCTCAACTTAAAATGGCACTTGGGTTTGTACCGTAACTGGCGTGAGGGTGACCGGAGATAGGAGTGTCTCCCTCTCGAATAAGTCCAATGGACTCTTCTTGATTCCATTCTTCGTCAGTTTCTATTACATTCACTCCCTCACCTCTGTGTTCCTAGAGAGGGTTGTCACGAATATTTGGTTCAACTTCCTTTGCCTGTATGACCTTAGTGTCGATCAGCGTCTGAATCTTGTCTTTCATCGTGCGACACTCCTCAATTGTATGATCCTTCATGCCTGAATGATAAGTACATGTTTTGTTGGGGTTGATCCATTGAGAGGTATTTTCCACAACAACAACAGGAATATGAGGGACATAACCGGCGGCCTTCAGTCTCTCATACAGTTGGTCTATGTGTTCAACAATTGGGGTGTATTGTCTAGGAGGTCTGAGGTAAAAACTTGGACGTGGCATCGGGTAGTTTTAGCGGGTGGGAGGAGGTGAATGGTAATACACAGGTTGAGGATTATACGTATGGTAGGTGGTAGCAGGGTCTTGGTATCTTGGTGATGAGGGTTGATATGTGGGTGGAGGTTCTTGGATGTAAGGGGAGATTTAAGGGCCATGGGCTGCTATCACGACACCCACTTCTTTCATTTTTGAAATGTATCCTGATAGTAAAGCTTTATTCGTAGCTGTGTGCAGATAAAAACTAGAAGAATGGTTTTTACGTCTGTTACGGTATTAGGCATCCCATCCACGCAAGGATCAGGATACGGTCCGAGGTTTTGGCCCCGAGCCACCGACCGCATCGACCTCAAGGCTGTACAGGCCCGTAGATCGATGCAGGAATCAAGGCAGGAAGTTCTGCGTCAAAGTACGATTTTGCACTTAAACAGTAATTAGCCAGATCCACCAAAATCTTTGTAATAAATGCTAGACGTACTATTTTTATTTCTCCTTTTCCTATATAAAGGGGGACCCTTATTGTTGGAACACAAAAAAAAAAAAAAAACATAACACATAGAATACAAGAACATTCTCTGCTTTTACTATAAAACTCTTCCTATTCTTCTTTATTTGCTCGTTTATTTGCGTTTATTGCTTTCCTTTACTTGTTCTTCATTTATTGCACATCATTGATAATAAATAGCGTATCTCAAGGCTTGTAAGCGCGTTATACCTTCATCGATCATCCGACCCAGGCCCGACCCTCGGTCTCAGGAACCCCTGAGGTCGACGTCGAGCCTCCAACTTGAGGCACTCTGGTTTGCTTTCCCTTAGCTTCTGATCGTTTTTCTCACTGTTTCGTGCAAACACACCTAGCTATAATCACTCAATAACTGGTATTAATATTAATCACGTATTTTTAGAACCATATAATCAAATATAATTGTAGTTACGATTTTCACGGTAAACAATTTGGCGTCCACCGTGGGGCAAAGAATAATAGTGGTTGTTTTAATACTAGTTAGCCAATAGACACAAGTTATCTTTCACACTTTTTCTCGTCCTGAGAACCTTTGCTTTCAGGTCAGATGCCTGGGTCAGCAAACGCGCACGGAAATAGCAGCTTTAGAAAATTCGGAGGGGATGGTGTGAGTGTCCCGAGTTCCAGTGTGGCACCGCTAAAATCTAGAAACATGGCGGGGCCGATCCCCGAAAGCACGGACTCAAATAGCGGGTGCCGTGACAACATCGACCCTGACGCCCACTGGGGTGCGCATCAAAGAGGCCGACGAGAGGAGCAGGAAACCGCCGTTCAAAAGAACAGAGAAGACCGAATGATCCTTGAAATGCTTCAGGCACAACAAACAACGATCGTTCAGTTACAAAATTAGCAGAAAACCCTGGGCGTGCCCACTCCAATAACGACTCCTCGAATCTGGTCAGTAGCGAAAAGACTAGGGAGTGAAGGGCCAAGAACCGACCCCGTCATCGTAAGAATACTCGAGGGACCTGCCTAGAAAACGGAGCCGAGACTCCCAGAGAAAAAATCAGAGCGATGGAGGGAAAGGTTTCGACCTTACACCAAGAACCGAAGGAGAGCCACGAGGGTCAATGAGCCCCGGGCCAAACTGAAAGCAGGCCAAGGCGGGGCAGCAAGCAAAGCTAGTTTCGATAAGCGTACATGATCACTAGGGGTGCCCCATTAAACCCGATACAACTATGATGTTCCGGACATCATATCATCCATGGGATAAATCGGAGACACCAGATGGCCTAAGCCTGTATCATCGGATCCCTCTCAGAGAGACACCAGCCTAATATGTAAGTTTCACGACACTCACGGTCACCGAACCGAAGATTGCAAATGCCTTCTGAAAGATGTAACCCGGTTATCCAGCAAAGGATATCTGTGAGAATTCAACTGCAGTAGGATCATGGACCTCCCTCAGGGAGGAATGGTGGCCTGAAGGAATAGAATGAGGAAGCCAACATTTCACGCATATGATCGTGGGGGGAAAAACACCCGCAAGAACCTATGAGCAAGAAAACGGAAGCCTCAGATGCGGCGGTTAGACAGATTCGACGCCATACACCCAAGGGAATCCTTACATTCAGCGACGAAAATCCCAAGACCCCGTCCCATCTATAAAACAAATGCGCCGGTAATTTCTTTCCTTCTGAATATAATTCAAATTAAACGCGTCCTTTTGGTTCCAGGTAGCTCTACCAATGCAATCAAAACGAAAGTACTGGAACATGCCACCCTGGTCGGACAACCTCCAGATCGAAAGACAAAACGAGGATTGCACCCGGAATAATCATCCGTCGATTGAGCGTCGACCCTCGGTTCGAGCCAGTGAAACAAAAAGGAGGTTATCTATACTCAGCCGTATCGAAGGTAGTGACGAACAACGTGCGAGTTCAAGAGTAGGTATACAACTCCATGTCTATCACGAGAGTCAAACACGGAGAGACGCCGAGACCAGCGCCGTCATGTTGGTATCTTAACGAAGTGCCACTTCAAAGCATATTGCATAAGCCTAAGCTGTCAAGCTGATTGGCCAAAAGGCCAATCGAGCTCGGAGGGCATGATTTTCATGGCCGACTCCACACTCGCCTTGATACCCAAAGTAGAGAAATGATGGTCATTAGAAACAGACATATCGTTCGGAGCATAGACCTTGTTCACCGATGGTGCTTCCAACGTGAGAGGATCCAGGCTCGACATAGACCTCGAGCCACCTATAGGTATGGAGTTATCCAAGAACCTCGGGGCTGAGTGCATCAAGGCTAAATGTGGTTCCCTTCTGATTGTTGGCCAAGCGAATGGAAGCTTCGGGATCCGAAAGGACAAAATGCAGAGGTGCCTTGACAAGACCCTGTCTACGCTACATCACTCGAATAAATGAACATTGAACCATGTACCGCAATGATCAGATTAGCGAGAGTGACACCCTTTACAGGTGAACTCCCGACGGGCCTTCGGCGGACTATTAAGAAGGCATTATGGGAAAAGACGCCAAGGAGTTCATTCACAAATGTCAAAGGTTCGCGACCATGACCACCAGGCCGACGAACAACCACACTCGGTCCCATCACCCCGACTGTTTGTGAAAGGGGATGTATATCGTCGGACCGCTGCCCACGGTGCCAGGTAAGTCCAAACTTATTCTATTTATGACTGACTATTCCTCTAAATGGGTTGAAGCACAGGCATTCGAAAGAATGAGAAAAAAAGAAGTCATTAACTTCATATGGGACCACACCCTACGCCGGTTCGGTATATCCTCCTAAATAACTCGTGACGACAGGACAACAATTCATAGGAGGAAAGGTCACGAGGTGCCTCGAGGGTCACAAAATCAAAGGTATCTTATCGACGCCTTACCCCCCATGCGCCAACGGCCAGACCGAATCCACAAACACAACCATCACTCGGAATATGAAGAAGAAGTTGGAAAGCGCGAAAAGAAGATCAGGGGAAGTGTTGCCCAAAGTTCTGAGGGCACATCAAACCACCCCCAAGTCGAGCACAGGGAGACACTATTCTCTCTAGCATATGGGTCCGAACCTCTAATACCGGTCGAAGTAGGAGAGCTGAACGGCGTATTCAGGCATGCTCCGGAAGAATCAAACGATTAGGCCATGGCCGTGGCCCTCGAGTTGCTCAACAAGGAACGAGAAGCTTCATTAATCCTGATGGCCGCGCAAAGACAATGGGTCAAGATATACTACAACAGGAGAGGTAACCACCGATATTTTGGAGTCGGGGACTTAGCCTTAAGAAAGGTCACTTTAGACACCAGAAACCCCATCGAAGGAATGCCAGGACCAAGCGAGGAAAGATCGTACCGTGTCCTGCAGATAATCGGCAAAGGGCCATATGAACTCGGCGCCTTGGAAGGTGAGCAACTCCCGAATGACTAGAACATATCCATGCTCAAACGATATTGCTGCTGAGGTAACACTGCGACCCCATCACTTTTTCACTCATTCAAGAACTAATCTCTTGCAGATAATCGCTGGAGAACGTTCTACAGTTCCAAGGAGCCCTTCGGGTCAATGAAAGCCATGAACTCTTTTCCTTCGATCGGGATATATTACCAATAAGGTTCTTTATGAAGCACCGTTTGTGCGCCCATCAGAAAAAACTTGTACAGGCATATGAAGCTCAACTGCTAAAGGAATCCTCCCAACAAAAAAAAAACCTTGTTGGAGAATATTGATGTAGCGGGTCAAGCGGTCGAATGGACCATGCCCGAAAATAAAGGTCGAGCCCTCAACGACAAAGGCCTACGTACTTGTACCAAATAACGGAACAAATGTTTCGCTGTCAAGTCATTTTTGCAAATTCAAGGAACATTTATCATAATCGTCTGACTTTTCAAAACCCGGAGAATAATATCCTGAGTAGATAACCCCTGGCGTGTTCGAAGCTATAAGACTTCAGTGGCATGTTTTAAGGAAAAATCCCTCAAGATTGTCTCGGGGACTGCCGTCGAAATCCTGAAGTAGTCAGATCCCAAGTGGGTGACCTCGGGTGAGCTCGAAGTTGCAAGGCTTCGAGTAGGGCACAACCGGACCATACAATCCCGGATCGAAAGCCAAGGATATATATTCGAACCTGTAAAACCCCTGAAAAGGGCATAACTTCGAATATACACGCGACGATACGATACCCGGGATTAAAGGCTACGTCCACATGAGAACCGAGGTCGCAAGATCCTAAGAGGATAACCTCGAAAAGGTTTAGACTGTAAGTCCTACGGGCATGATCAAAATCCCGAGAGGATATATCTAACATAACAAAGACACGGTCCCGAATTCAAAAGCCAAGGCTATATATTTGAACTTGTAAGACCCCTAAAAAGGAATACCCTCGAATATAGATGCCGAGGACGAGATAACCGGGACTAAGGGCTACGACCAAATAAAATGACTACGGTCGATGGACATCTACCCAATAACAGCAAGCGATTCGGGGACACCCGACTATCACCTTAAAATCAAATCCTCCGAAATTATTTTGGAACTGGTTAAAATTATGCTACCTTCAGTGTACACAAGAGTTTCAAACATTTTCATGTCGGCTCGCACAAAAAAGCCTCGAACATTCTCATGTCGGCTCGCAAGGAATTTTTCTTCATTCGTTGTAATGATTAATAATCGAGGTCCTTCTGGTCCGTTGAAGAGTCGGATGAAAGCGAGAAAAACTGAACAAATCCTTAATCAATAAAGGAACCGAAGTCGCGTAAGTGCCTTTAAGCCAGTGAAAAAGGGCATACGAGCTAATCCTAAAATCCAAAGGAACGATTCCCTCGAAGTCGTATCCTGGCTCGGGGACTACGCCTAGGGCGGATAATTAAAAGTCGCGTAAGTGCCTTTAAGCCATCGCAAAAGGGCCTACGGGTCAACCAAAAACCTGAAAGGTCAATGCTCTTGAGTCGCAGCCCGACTCAGGGATTGAGCCTAGGATGGTTACTCAAAGTCGCATAAGTTCCTTTAAGACAGCGCAAAAATGTAAAGACCCGTAAAATTTTATGTCTAAAATAATGCTCGAATAGGTCCCTGTGTTGTTATAACTGTAGAAATTCTTAAAACGGACCTATTTTGAGTAAAAAGTACCCCGAAACTTGAAAGATAAATTTTTTCCAGAATTGTGCTGTTATGCGACGCCCTATGCGATCGCATAACGTGTATGCGGACCGCATAATGGTCACATACATGATCAGGATTATGTCCAAATTAAGGACAACTATGCGGCCTAGAATGCGATTGTATTTTGGGAATGCGGACCGCATAATTGTCGCATTCTTGCCCCATGGTTTTTGCGAGGGAGGTTATGCGACGCACTATGCGATCGCATAACAGGTATTCCGACCGCATAGTGGTCGCATACCTGGGCAGATTGTTTTCCAATTCTGGCCCATTTGAGGGCCATTTCTGCGACAGGAATGCGGACCGCATCGCATTCCTGACCGTATTTCTGTGTTAGGGCTCCTATTTTCTAAATTTAAAACCCGACCCCCTGTCTTATAAAACACCCCCTCCCCTAATGTTTAACGATTTTCTGACCAAAAATAGAGAGAGAAAAAGAGAGTTCTTGAGAGAGAAGGTTTCAACATCATCCAATTTGATTTTCCAAAATCACTCAAGCCCGGAAACTATCGAGTTATTGTCATCTTCTTCACTCAAAGAGGTAAGTCTTCACCCCATTTCCCTTTAATTTTCAGATTTTGGTTATAAATAAAACACACATAGGTTGGTTCTCGAAAGTGAAAGTTGAAACCTTGCATGCATGTGAGTTAAACTCCGTAATTAGTAAAGGGAAAACAAGTTTGGGTAATTATTCTCAAAAAGGGGGTTAGTAATCTAAGGGGTCACATAGTGTTTGATAAAATGCCAAATTTAATTCAGGATTCCTAATTCTATGTGATGTCACATTGTGCAATAGATTGACGGTGCTAGACGGTTCGGTGAATTGTGATAGAAATTAAAAAGGGAAATTCGACACAAGGTATGTATGGCTAACTTTAATCTTCGTAGAGTCACCTTGTTGGTGTCTGGGCATTTGGTATGAGTTTCTTGCTGAATATATGTGAATTGATTGTTCTGAAGTATTGAGGTGTAAGATTTCTTTCTCTGATTTTCTTGGTCGATTATCATGTTAATTTAAATTGTGGAATATGATTTCCTTGTGATTACTCTATCATGTGCAAGGTTCGTTAAATGCCTGAATATGTTGGTATAAAAGAATGGTGACAAACCAAAATGTGTGAATGTATCTAAGTGCTAAGGGCTGTGTAACAAGTGATGAAAAAGAGTTACAAATTGATTTAATTGAACTAAACGTCCATGGCAATATTGCACATGACTCATTGTTTGGCAAGGTTTATGGTGGATTGATTTCATGCGGATTGATGGATGTAATAAATTTATATTCTTGTTGATAAAAATCTTTGTGATGGAATTATTGATTGATAAAGACTATTGTGAACACATGATTGTCTGATTGTTATGAAATTGTACTCGTGATGATATGAAGCCTTGTGAGTAAATTGTGGGTTGTTATTGTTGCTGTGAAATGTGATTGTACGGTGGGATCGGGTTGCATGCGCAACACGAAGTAATAAGGGTGGAGAGGTAATAAGGGTGGGGATGTGATTGTCCGGTGGGATCGGGTTGCACGCCGCAACAAGAAGTAATAAGGGTGGATTGTTGAGAAGGAATAAGGGTGGAATGTGAATGTGTTGAAACAAGAATCAGTGAAACTCTCAATTGTGTTTGTCTCTGTATCATTGTGCAATACTTGTTGGTTCGTTGACTGCCTTCTTATTGTGTATTACTTGATTTTACATTAAGTAAAGGTTGTTTATACATACTAGTACTATTCAATGGTACCAACGTCCCTTTTGCCGGGGGCGCTACATTTTTTATATAGATGTAGGTGGTTCCATAACAGGTAGCTCAGCCCGTCGTTAGTGGTGCCTCCTCCTCATCTTTTCAGCAGTTCTGGTGAGCTCCATTTCCTCTCGGGGCCGTGTGTGTACTACATTATTCTCTTTTGCTTATGTTGTGAAAGGTATAGCTGGGGCCTTATTGCCGACAAGTTTATGTAAAAACTCCTAGTACTCTTAGAGGCTCTGTAGACATTGTGTGGGTTGTATATATATATATATATATACATATATATATATATATATATATATATATATATGTATATTTTGGGCGGTAGTTGTACTCACTCGTAAATTTGGATCATATATCAGAAATGTTGTATGTAACTTGTATGTTTTGGATTATCTATTGTTGAAAGTTAAAAGAGGAAAAATGGAATCATGTTGTAAATTGTACCTTGAATCTAGACTTTCTAACTCACATGGAATAATGAACGTTATGAACACGGGGCAATACGTTGGGTAGGAAAGGAAATCCAGGTCCTCTTGACTGGGTTCATCTGGTCAGGCGCCGGTCTCGTCCTTCTATTTTGGGGCGTGACAAACTTGGTATCAGAGCCATGTCTTAAAAGTGTCCTAGGATGTCTCGGAGCCGTATCTAGTAGAGCCTTTCTTATCGGTGTGTTGTCGACCACATCTATAAGTAGGAGGCTGCATGGACATTTAGGAAAATACCCTTTCATTGTTACTCTGTATCGTGTGATGAAGTGAAAGGTGAGAATATCTTTATCTAACTCGCGCATTGTCCTAATTTTCAGTAAATGGCGCCCAAGAAGAGAGCTCGACTCGGCCTAGAGGCCAATGCCACCCCAAGTGTGGCCATGAATCCTTTATCTGATGGTGCGGGTGACAATGATTCCCCAACCTTGAATCTGCCTGACTCCTCCGTGCCAGGCCAGTCTATCCCTATTCCTGCTCCAACAGAGGGTACTAAAATCCCTTACGCTGATGTTCCTGATCCTTCCTAAGTCCCAGCTTCCGGTCCCAATATTTCTGATGGGGACCTTAGGGGAGCTATTCAGATGTTGACTAAGTTAGTAGCCTCCCAGGCCCAAAGATCACAGGCTGCCCTGCGTCCTCTAGCGAGCAAGGGGATTCTTCAAGTTCTAAGGTCAACCAGTTTCTGCGGTTAGCCCCTCCAAAGTTCACAGGCACCGACCCAGAGGCCGATCCTCAAGATTTTGTAGATGAAATGTCCAAGACTCTCCGGGTTATGAAGGCTACCGAAACAAAGGGAGTTGAGTTTGCTTCCTATCGTCTAAAGGGAGCAACATATTCATGGTTTGAGATGTGGGAGAGTTCCCGTGGAGAGGGGAGCCCTCCGGCGAGATGGGTCGAGTTTGTAGATGATTTCATGGACCATTTCTTGCTTGCCGAGGTTATGGTAGCTCGTGCTGTAGAGTTTGAGGTCCTTAAGCAGGGCCACATGAGTGTGTGGGAGTACCATATGGAGTTCGTGCGCTTGTCCAAGTATGCTACCCACATGATGCCGACTATGGAGGCCAGAGTTCGTCGGTTTGTTCAGGGCCTTGGTCCCTTGGTTGTGAATGAGGCTGCTACAACTACTTTGCATTCAGATATGAACTATGGTAAGATTGTGGGGTTTTCCCAGGCTATAGAGGCTCGGAAATTGAAGATAATAATGGAGAGGGAGATTAGTAGTAGGGCCTGGTCAGCGGGCAACCCTAGGAGTTCAGTTGGAGGTGGGAGATCAGCCCCTGGGAGAGGGTCAGCAGGGCCATCTCAGTCCTATGATCAGTCTTCAGCCAGTGCGCCGCCATCAGGGCACAATTATCAGTAGGGAGGTCGCTTTGGACCAGGTTCAGACATCAGAAGGTTCCATCAGTCCGGTCGTTTTTGTGGGAGGTTCCAGCAGCAGCGGAGGGTCCCATGCCCTAAGTGTGGGAGGTCCCATTCTGAGCCTTGTTACCTGGATATCCCAGTATGCTATAGATGTGGGGTGAGGGGCCATATTCAACGATATTGTCGTGCGCCCAGTTAGGGCACAGGTAGGGGCACTGCTCAGCTGTCCAGTTCTTTAACCGCTACATCTTCAGCACCCCCTCCATCTCCAGCAGGGCGCGATGCAGCTAGGGGTAGAGCACGGGGTCAAGGTGGACCCAGTCGATTCTTTGCTTTGATTGGTCGCCAGAGTGCGGCTCCAGATGTTGTCACAGGTATTCTGACTGTACAAACACTTGATGTTTATGCTCTTATTGATCCGAGGTCCTCTTTGTCATATGTTACTCCATTTATTGTTTCGAGTTTTGGGATAGAACCCGAACAGCTTCATGAGTCATTCTCAGTGTCGACTCTGGTTGGTGATTCTATTATGGCTGCGCGAGTCTATAGGAATTGTGTTGTCACAATATGTGGTCGAGATACCAAGACCGATCTTATTGAGTTAGAGATGTTAAATTTTGATGTAATCATAGAAATGGATTGGCTTTATTCGTGCTTTGCTAAACTCGACTACCGAACCAGAATTATGAGGCTCGAGTTTCCTAATGAACCAACTATTGAATGGAAAGGGAATGATGTTGTGCCGAGGGGCAGGTTTATTTCCTATCTTAAAGCCTCTAAGATGATCCGGAAAGGGTGCATCTATCATTTGGTCCCGGTTGCAGACACCACTTCATAGGTGCCTGCTCCCGAGTCCGTGCTGGTTGTGAATGAGTTTCTTGAAGTGTTTCCGGATGAGCTTCCTGGAATTAAGCAAGATAGAGAGATCGATTTCGGGATTTATGTATTGCCAGATACGCAGCCAATATCTATTCCACCTTACAGAATGGCGCCAGCAGAATTGAGAGAGTTAAAAGAGTAATGGAAAGATCTATTAGAAAAGGGTTTCATTCGGCCAAGTGTGTCGCCTTGGGGAGAACCGGTTCTTTTTGTCAGAAAGAAAGATGGATCGCTTCGAATGTGTATTGATTATCGGCATCTCAACAAGGTCACCATCAAAAATTAATATCCACTGCCTCGGATAGATGATTTGTTCGATCAATTACAAGGTGCTAGATTTTTCTCAAAGATTGACTTATGGTCCGGGTATCACCAGTTAAAGATACGGGAGCAGGATATTCCTAAGACCTCTTTCAGGACTCGTTATGGGCACTTTGAATTTCTGGTAATGTCTTTTGGGCTAACTAACGCCCCAACAGCTTTTATGGACCTTATGAATCGGGTTTTCAAGCCGTTTCTTGACCCCATTTGTGATTGTCTTTATTGACGATATCCTTGTTTATTCGCGAAGTCAGGAAGATCATGCTAATCACCTCAAGGCAGTTCTGCAGACTCTTCATCAGCACCAGTTGTATGCAAAGTTTTCAAAATGTGAGTTTTGGCTAGAATCAGACACCTTTTTGGCCATGTTGTTTCCATGGAAGGGATTCGGGTTGATCCCCAAAATATTGCAGCAGTGAAGGATTGGCCTAGACCAACGACCCCGACAAAGATTCGCAGTTTCTTGGGTTTGGCTGGATATTATCGAAGATTTGTGGAGGGATTCTCTGCTCTCGCCTCCTCATTGACTAAGCTGACGCATAAAGCAGTTAAGTTTCAGTGGTCCGATGCTTGTGAAAAGAGTTTTCAGGAATTGAAATCAAGATTGACTTCGGCACTAGTGTTGACCTTGCTAGAAGGTTCAGAGGGATTCGTGGTTTATTGTGTTGCTTCAAGAGTTGGGTTGGGGTGTGTGTTGATGCAATGTGGTAAAGTTATAGCATATGCTTCAAGGCAGCTCAAGAATCACGAGAAGAATTATCCGACGCATGATTTGGAGCTCGCAGCGGTTGCATTTGCATTAAAAATCTGGCGGCATTATCTTTATGGGGTCCATGTGGACGTATTCACAGACCACAAGAGTCTTCAGTATTTACTCAAGCAGAAGGAGTTGAACTTAAGGCTGCGGAGGTGGTTAGAATTGCTCAAGGATTATGATATGAATATTTTGTACCATCCAGGAAAGGCGAATGTGGTAGCCGACACTCTTAGTCGGAAATCCATGGGTAGCTTGGCACATTTGGAGGCCGGTCAGAGGCCTTTGGCTCGGGAGGTTTATTAATTGGCCAGTCTTGGGGTCTGTCTTTCGACCTCAGGTGAGGGGAATGTCGTGGTGCGTAATGGAGCAGAGTCCTCGCTTGTAGCGGAAGTCAAGGAAAAGCAATTCAGATATCCAGCATTGATACAATTGAGGGAAGCAATTTTGAATCACAAGATTTCAATTTTTTTACTCGGCAATGATGACGGTGTCTTGCGGTGTCAAGGGAGATTATGTGTTCCAGATGTGGATGATCTCCGGGAGAGGGTAATGTAAGAGGCTCATAATTCCAGGTATTCTGTTCACCCAGGTTCTACAAAAATGTATCACGATCTCAAGGAGATTTATTGGTGGGGTAGTATGAAGAGGGGTGTGGCGGACTTTGTGGCTAGATGTCTGAATTGTCAGTAGGTGAAGGCCGAGCATCAGAGGCCCGATGGGTTGATATAGCTTATGGAAATACCGATGTGGAAACGGGAAATGATCAATATGGACTTCGTGGTAGGGTTACCTCGCACTCAACGCAAGTTCGACTCAATTTGGGTGATAGTGGATCGGCTCACGAAATCAGCTCACTTCTTGCAAGTCAAGTCCACCGATACTGCAGAACAATATGCTCAGTTGTATATCAAGGAAATAGTCAGACTTCATGGCACTCTAGTTTCTATTATCTCAGATCGAGGGGCCCAGTTCACAGCTAACTTTTGGAGGAAAGTTCAACAAGGTTTGGGTACTCAGGTAAATCTCAGCACAACTTTCCACCCACATACGGAAGGTCAAGCGGAGCGGATTATTCAGACACATGAAGATATGTTGCGGGTTTGTGTTTTAGATTTAAAGGGTAGCTGGGATGATCACTTTCCACTTATAGAGTTTGCTTACAATAACAACTTCCATACTAGTATTCAGATGGCCCCATTTGAGGCATTGTACGGAAGGAGATGTAGGTCTCCGATTGAATGGTTTGAGGTTGGTGAGGCAGAAGTGTTAGGACTAGATCTTGTGCACCAAGCTATGGAAAAAGTTAGAGTCATTCGGTCGAGGATGAAAACTACTCAGAGTCGTCAGAAATCCTATGCGGACATTCGTCGTAGGGATTTGGAGTTCCAAGTAGATGATCGGGTATTCTTGAAGGTGTCTCCCATGAAGGGAGTGATGTGGTTTGGGAAGAAAGGGAAATTTAGCCCTAGGTATGTCGGGCCATATCGGATCGCTCAAAGGATAGGACAGGTGCCCTATCGTCTTGAATTGCCCCCTGAAATGTCATTAGTGCACCCGGTGTTCCATGTGTCTATGTTGAAGAAAGTGGTTGGAGATCCATCCGCCATCGCACCAGTTGAGATTATTGAGGTTAATGAAGAATTATCGTATGAAGAAGTTCCAGTTTCTATTCTTGATAGGCAAGTTTGTAGGTTGAGGAACAAAGAAATTGCTTCTGTCAAAGTGTTATGGCGAAGTCAGCAAGTCGAAGAAGCCACGTGGGAAGCAGAAAGTGAAATGAAAGAAAAATATCCCCATTTGTTTGAACAAGTCTAGTAGTAATCGTGAGAACTACCATCTCTAAGTGAATACACCTTTGTGTTTAATTTTGTGCAAGAACACTTCACTCTCCTAATTTCCTTATTATTGTAACATCTCAAGTTGTGCCATATTTGTGTATGTTGTGATTATTCGGGTAATGAGCAGCTCTTTGAAGTAAGCTAAAATTATGTGCAATTCATGTGGTAGTTAAATGATCTACAAGTTGTGGTGTTAACTGAATTATGTATAAGCATGCTGAAGTAATTGAATGGTATATGATTTGATGGGATAACTGAATTATGTGCAAATTATTGGAGTAAATGAAATTATGTGAAACTCATGTGATGGTTAAATGATTAATAGAAGTGTAGATTGGTAATGATTGATTGAAGTGTATATGGCATATTGAAGTAATTGAATATATGCAAGTTGTTGAGATAACAAGGTTATATACAAGTTGTTAGAATAACTGCATTATGTAGCATTATATTGAAAATGTGTTTAGGGGGCTCTCTGACAGGTATATAGGCCTAGTTACAAAGGAAACTCTAGCGAAATGTTTCAGAAAATATCGGAGTTAGTGAAAAATTGGGTGTTGGCATATTGTGTTTTCAAAACCAAATGACTTCCTGATCCTCATTCAAGGACGAATGATTTCAAGTGGGGGAGAATGTAAAGACCCGTAAAATTCTATGTCTAAAATAATGCCCGAATAGGTCCATGTGTTGTTATATCTGTAGAAATTCTTAAAACGGACCTATTTTGAGTAAAAAGTACCCCGAAACTTGAAAGATAATTTTTTTCCAGAATTGTGTTGTTATGCAACGCCCTATGCGATCGCATAACGTGTATGCGGACCGCATAATGGTCGCATACATGATCAGGCTTCTATCCAAATTAAGGACAACTATGCGGCCCAGAATGCGATCACATTTTGGGAATGCGGACCGCATAATGGTCGCATACATGATCAGGCTTCTATCCAAATTAAGGACAACTATGCGGCCCAGAATGCGATCACATTTTGGGAATGCGGACCGCATAATTATCGCATTCTTGCCCCATGGTTTTTGCAAGGGAGGTTATGCGACACACTATGCGATCGCATAACAGGTATGCGGACCACATAGTGGTCGCATACCTGGGCAGATTGTTTTCCAATTTTGGCCCATTTCTGCGACAGGAATGCAGACCGCATAGCAGGAATGCGATCGCATTCCTGACCGTATTTCTGTGTCGGGGCTCCTATTTTCTAAATTTAAAACCCGACCCCTTATTTTATAAAACACCCCTACCCCTCATTTTTAACGATTTTCTGACCAAAAATAGAGAGAGAAAAAGAGAGTTCTTGAGACAGAAGGTTTCAACATCATCCAATTTGATTTTCCAAAATCACTCAAGCCCGGAAACTATCGAGTTATTGTCATCTTCTTCACTCAAAGAGGTAAGTCTTCACCCCATTTCCCTTTAATTCTCAGATTTTTGTTATGAATAAAACACACATAGGTTGGTTCTTGAAAGTGAAAGTTGAAACCTTGCATGCATGTGAGTTAAGCTCCATAATCTAGTAAAGGGAAAACAAGTTTGGGTAATTATTCTCAAAAATGGGGTTAGTAATCTAAGGGGTCACATAGTGTTTGATAAAATGCCCAATTGAATTCAAGATTCCTAATTCTAAGTGAAATATGTCATATTGTGGAATAGGTTGACGGTGCTAGATGGTTCGGTGAATTGTGATAGAAATTAAAGGGGGTAATTCGACACAAGGTATGTATGGCTAACTTTAATCTTCGTAGAGTCACCTTGTTGGTGTCCGGACATTCGCTATGAGTTTCTTGCTGAGTATATGTGAATTGATTCTTCTGAAGTATTGAGGTGTAAGATTTCATTCTCTGATTTTCTTGGTCGATTATCATGTTAATTGAAATTGTGGAATATGATTTCCTTGTGATTACTCTATCATGTGCAAGGTTCGTTAAGTGCCTGAATATGTTGGTAAAAAAGAATGGTAACAAACCCAAATGTGTGAATGTATCTAAGTGCTAAGGGATGTGTAACAAGTGATGAAAATGAGTTACGAACTGATTTAATTAAACTAAACGACCATGGCAATATTGTACATGACTCATTGTTTGGCAAGGTTTATGGTGGCTTGATTTCATGCGGATTGTTGGATGTAATGGATTTATATTCTTGTTGATGAAAATCTTTGTGATGGAATTATTGATTGATAAAGACTATTGTGAACACATGATTGTCTGATTGTTATGAAATTGTACTGTTGATGATATGAAGCCTTGTGAGTAAATTGTGGGTTGTTATTGTTGCTGTGAAATGTGATTTTATGGTGGTATCGGGTTGCACGCTGCAACACGAAGTAATAAGGGTGGAGAGGTAATGAGGGTGGGGATGTGATTTTCCGGTGGGATCGGGTTGCACGTCGCAACAGAATACAATAAGGCTGAAATGTGATTGTCCGGTGGGATCGGGTTGCACGCCGCAACAGGAAGTAATAAGGGTGGATTGTTGAGAAGGAATAAGGGTGGAATGTGAATGTGTTGAAACAAGAATCGGTGAAACTCTCAATTGTGTTTGTCTCTGTATCTCTATGCAATACTTGTTGGTTCGTTGACTGCCTTCTAATTGTGTATTGCTTGATTTTACTTAGAGTAAAGTTTGTTTATACATACTAGTACTATTCAATGGTACCAACGTCCCTTTTGCCGGGAGCGCTACATATTTTATATGGATGTAGGTGGTTCCATAGCAGGTAGCTCAGCCCGTCGTTAGTGTTGCCTCCTCCTCATCTTTTCAGCAGTTCTGGTGAGCCCCATTTCCTCTCGGGGCCGTGTGTGTACTACATTATTCTCTTTTGCTTATGTTGTGAAAGGTATAGCCGGGGCCTTGTTGCCGGCAAGTTTATGTAAAAACTCCTAGTACTCTTAGAGGCTCCGTAGACACTCTATGGGTTGTATTCACTCATAAATTTGGATCGTATATCAGAAATGTTGTATGTAACTTGTATGTTTTGGATTATCTATTGTTGAAAGTTAAAAGAGGAAAAATGGAATCATGTTGTAAATTATACCTTGAATCTAGATTGTCTAACTCACATGGAATAATGAACGTTATGAACACGGGGCAATACATTGGGTAGGAAAGGTAATCCAGGTCCGCTTGACTAGGTTCATCTAGTCAGGCGCCGGTCTCGTCCCTCGATTTTGGGGCGTGACAAAAAAGGCATACGGGCCAATCCAAACCTGAAGGGACGACGGATTCGAGTCAAAATTCGACTCGGGGACTGAGCTCGGAATGGTTAATTATAAAGTCGTGTAAGTGCCCTTAAGCCAGCACCAATAGGCCTACAGGCTAATTCAAAAAATCTGAGAGACCGATAAACTCGAGTCCTAACTCGGCTCGAGGACTGGGCCCAAAATGATTGACCAAAAGTTTCAAGCCAGCCCACAGGCTAATCAGAGGACTCAGAGCGTAATTAAGCCTGCACCGTGGCTCAACTCGAAGAATGAATCCTAGATAAAAAGGCGTAGACCTTCGGTCTAGCCTTGAACGGCTCACAGGCCAACTAGGAGAACACATCAATCCTAAAAAGCGCCCAAGGGACCAACACTCAAGAATATGAGAAACATGCGAGGATAGGTCCTAAATCATTGTAGGATCGTCAAAGCCAAGGAGAAGATCCGAAAGGTCCGCCCGAAGGAACAGGCCTCAGGCCAATAGCCCACGTGTGTAGAACAATGAACATAAATCGCGGCATGTGCTCAGACCTAATGTTTGCCCCAGTATGCAGCAAAGCCCCTTGTTCAAAATATACGAAGTCCTAAAAGCCGCCCACACCCTCGAAGCTTGGGTGGATGCCCGATCGAGAGGACCAATAGCTGCCTCGGGCCCAAGCATGCTCCCGCACAAAAGGAAGTTACGGAGCCTCAAATCTATACTTATTTTACAAAGCAAGGGCAAACGACGACTCGATCTTTCATGGCCAAAGTAGGCACCCATCCAAAAGACGTCCTCAAAATTCTCAAGGGGAGTCGAGGTCCAATCCTCGCACAACTTTGAGCAATCCCGACCTCGGCCGGAATTCAAAGTCTTGATGAACGTAATGTTGGTCGTGGTAAGAGTCCGACTCTCGAGCCAATCACATACACGAGGTCATCAAAGCATGTTCCAACATCGAATTGGAAGAAAGAAAGAATTTTTTTTATTATTGATATAAGATGTTTACAAGGCCCACGAGGGGATCTTTACACAAAAAGGGCGTAAAACAAAGCCAAACCTATGCGTAGTAACTTATCTTCCGGGGCATACCCTCGGAGCCCCCCCTCGCAAGGAGCCGCTAGTCAGCGTTTTTGGGCTTCCCTAAACGCAACGGGCATATGGCAATATTCCTCCACTTTCAGAAAAGCCTACGTTTCTGGTAGGCTCGACGATACCACCATCGGGAAGCCGCTTCCTAAGATTACGAACCGGCATATGGCGCAAAGGTCGATGGATATTGCCCCTGCCTCTCTGGAAGCAAAGAAGGCAAAAGTGCCACATCCTGTCGGAGCAAGTAAGATGAGACACATTATAGGTACTTCACGTCTCCGAGCAGAGGGGGGGGGGTAAACTTTCGATGCTTCTCTCACACCCTCTCGGGCCGAAAACAGTAGTACCGGCAACATCAACAACAACAACAACCCAGTATGACCCTGATCTGGGGGGAGGGGAACTTCGGAAGGGAATCTATGGTTGGACTCGCAGGGCCGCCGCCGAACTGTTTTAACAATCATGGGCTCGCATAAAAAATGAAGACAAAAGCGAAGAAATTAAGATTCACTTGGATGAAGATTGAAGTCAGGCAGCCCCCTATTTATAGAGAGCCGCTATCAATGCTTCTGAAAAAACCAACCGACCGAACAATTATTACACTTTTCTGAAAAAGGGGTACGGCTGAGCGGACAGTGCTCCTAGGAAGAATCCGTGAAGGAATCGCGTCAAAGTCGTTCCTTATAATTTCCTTTTAAGGAACACGGGGACTATCTATGTGCGGTTAAAAATTAGAAGATTGGTTTTTACGTCTGTTACAGTATTAGGCATCCCGTCTATGCAAGGTTCAGGATACGGTCTGAGGTTTTGGCCCCGAGCCACTGACCACATCGTCCACAAGGCTGTACAAGCCCGTAGATCAATACAGGGAAACGACGCAGGAATCAAGGCAGGAAGTTCTGCATCAAAGTACGATTCTGCACTTAAATAGTAATTAGCCAGATTCACCAAAATCTTTGTAATAAATTTTAGACGTACTATTTTTATTTCTCCCTTTCCTATATAAAAGGGGACCCTTATTATTGGAACACAACAAAAAGAAACACAACACATAGAATACAAGAACATTCTCTGCTTTTACTATAAAACTCTTCCTATTCTTCTTTATTAGCTCGTTTATTTGCATTTATTGCTTTCCTTTACTTGTTCTTCATTTATTGCCCATAATTGATCATAAATAGCGTATCTCAAGGCTTGTAAGCACGTTATACCTTCATTTACCATCTGACCCAGGCCCGAGCCTCGGTCTCAGGAACTCCCAAGGTCGACGTCGAGCCTCCGACTTGAGGCTCTCTAGTTTGCTTTTGCTAAGCTTCTGATCGTTTTTTCTCACTGTTTCATGCAAACACACCTAGCTATAATCACTCAGTAACTGGTATTAAGATAAATCACATATGTTTAGAACCACAATATCAAATGTAATTATAGTTACCATTTGCATGGTAAACAGTAGCCTACAATTCCTCAAAATTCGTAACCGTCCCATTCTTAATTCCTTCTTCTATTCTTTCTCCTAGTTTGATGATGTCGAAGAACTTGTGATTTTCAGTGACCATCAACCTTTCATAATACTGCACATCTTGAGATCTAACAAGGAACTTGTTCATTTATTCTTCTTCAAGTGCTGGCCTTACCTTTGCGGCCTTTGATCTCCAACGAGTAGCATATTCGTGAAAGGTTTCAGTCGGCTTTTTCTTGAGGTTTTGAATGTAGAAATTATCTAGCGCATTTTTCGTGTTGAACCTGAATCTATCCATGAAGTCTGACACCATACTTACCCAACTAACCCACTTCTTTGGGGTTTGACTGATATACCAAGACAAGGTGTCTCCTATAAGCCTTCGCATGAATAGTTTCATGTAGATTTGTTCATTCTTTCCCACACCTACAAGCTTGTCATAGTATGTTCTCAGGTGCACCTTTGGATTACCGGTACCATTGATCATTTCTAACTTGGGAGGTTTGTAATCCTCCGGCAGTTCCATATCCGGATGAATACATACATCCTCATAGTTTAGAACTTCAACGTCTTTACCACGTTCAACACTCTAGACTGTACCAGTGAGATTATTGAGTTCCTCCACCATGTTTTTAATGAGCAGGCCCTTCTCAGTTGATTCGTGTATGTATAGGGTTCGGTTCGGGGTACTAGGTTAGGTTTCCACATATATCAGATTGATTTGATGGGTTCCTGGAACTTGGGCCTACAGGTGGTTGTTGGTCAATTTTTGGGGATCGGGAGTAGGTTGTGGTGTATTTTGGGGAGTGTGATAAGTAGTGGTTTGTGAATATTGAGTTGGATTATAGTGGTGTTTTTGAGGGGTTGGTACTGGTAGCGGGTTGAGGTTCTGCGGAAGTGCGAGATACTGGTGTGGTGCGGGAGGATTTGGTGGAGGGTTCTTGTTTTGTATGTTTTATGGTGGTGTTTGGTTCTGGGTAGTGGGGTTTTGTTGGTTGATGTCAGGAACATTGAGAATAGGGGAGAGGTTTTCCAAATTTCAGACCTGCTCAAGCTCGCTTTGTAGTTCCAGGATTTCTGCTCCAAACGTAAGACCAACTTATTCTGTCCCGGAGTACTTCGGCCATCTGAAGTTTCAACGTTTTCCACCATAGTAGCATTGTCTTTCCTGATTCCACTTAAATAATCTATTTTCCTTTACCTTTGCCTTTTCTTTTGGGGTTGCGTGGTGGTTGAGGAAGTGGAGGACCTCTGGATCTGGTGTGGTATGCTGATGATCCAGTATGCACGAACCAACCTTTGGGAATGGGAATAATAAAAAAGGAAATAAAAAGCAAAAGGTAATCAAGTTAGTATGGTGAAATCAAAGAGTGTTCGCAATATTTAAATAAGTTTCACAAAGTCATGCAATAATTTGCGTCCTAATTTGGGGACCTCATTGTTCCTGAGGTAGGCCTAAGGGAAACATAGACTTGGAGAAAATTGATGCCAACATTTGCTTCATTTCATTAATGCAAAAAATGAGTCAAAACAAATTTTTTACTAAATCGACAATAATAATAAAGTTACTAATGGCATTTAGCCTTATTACATCGAAATCTAAATCTAAGATAGAAAGTAGTAAAGAACATCATCTCTTAGTCTACTTGGTCCTTGAAGGACTTTCTCCATGCTTGGCTCGTTTGACCCCATCAATCATTTTCCCCATATCGCACATATCCAATGGTAAATGAGCTTTTGCTAAATGTCCTCCTTCAGCGTCATCCATGCCTTGGAAATCTGAGAGTCTCTTTCTCATCTTCCCCTCTAGCTCCATAAATCCTTGTTCCAAGTATCCCAATCTTTCTATTGACTTAGTGGCAATCTCCTTCCATTCCCTTATCGCCTCCATGTTTACTTATTTTGTTCAAGATGTTTAGCTTCAGACTCGAACACCCTTTTGCGTAGCCTCTTATACTTAACTTGTTCCTCAGCCACTTCATCTATGATCCTGTCCTTCAGATTGAAACCTGGCTTGACGTCCCCCACTATGTCGTCTTCCAGCCATGATAGATAGTAGTACATATGATCGGCGTGATACATGTCTGTCTCAATGGTTTCTCCTTCCACAATGATCTTTTGGTTCCACACGTGTTGCGCCTCGAACTTAAGCAAAATGACATCTCCCATTAAATCTACCTTGTACTAGACCATGTTGGAAACCTGAGGTATGACTTGTTTCCTCCCAGCTTGTCGCATTACCCTTATAGAAGCGTAAGGATAGATGTCTCGCAACCCGATCAGTACCAAATGATTATTCAACCTTGACCTGATAATGAACTCTACTAGGAAACCATTTAAACATCGAATGCACCTACTCGTCTGTTAGATTGCTGAAGAAACGCACCTAACTTACATCATTTCCAAGCTGTGCAAACCTGTCCAGAATAAATGTCATTTTATTTGTGTGATGGTTGGCTATGTGGTCATTCAGTGGCCTTCGCAGAATCTCTAGATGGTACTCCCCTCTCTGAAAGTGTTCCAGCAACCAGACTTGTAGAAATAGATTACAATCCTCAAAGTGTCGAAATCTCTGCTTGCATTGATCTAGAGTGGTGCATCTAAACTAAGATCATCGGGATGATGGTATAAGTTTGTCCCTCGGTTCCATCCATCAAGGTCCTGGCGACCATGGATAAGAGAGTATGAATCCTTCCCCATTTTATTGGAAATATCAACAGCCGCAAGAAGAAGCCGACAAAAACATAAACTCGGGGGTGCACCCATACCAATGAAGTAATGGCTAGTTCGTCATGGTGAAGACAATACGACTTGCTAGGCCCATGACGCTTGTAAATAAATTCAAAACGGATGTATGATTTCTTTAGACAAATCAGCTCATCATTCTTCTTTAAAACACAACATTTTCGAAAAACCGCGGGGAGTGCGATTCTCTGGTACTAGTAATCCCCGACTATCCCATGGAAACTTGGCAAAGCCTCATATTTCTTCCAGGAGAGGAGTCATTTCTATATTTCCAAATCAGAAAACAACTCTTTTCTCATCCCATAACATGGTGGCGGCCTCAATCAATTCCCTATTTGGTTGAATTTTTAACAAGGATGGCAAGTCACCAAGTACTCTTCTCACATGATTTTTGCCACAAGGTGCAAGGTCTTTCCACCAGTCAAGTAGCAAAGGTGGGATGTTTTGGACCATACCGAACCTGGGGTTTTCATGCTTCACTTTTTACAAACAAACAAAGGTTAGCCCTTTCCCCTACATATTTGACAAATTAAACAATAATTATCAACATGTTAGCACATTTTCTCCAAGTAATGCACATAATATGATAGTGTCCGTTGGGATTGTGGAAATCCCGTCGGACTTTGGACAAGGTTCATCTTAGCAGGTTGTTACGTTAATAACGCTCCAACCTGTACCAGGTTTAACATAATGCATGTACATTTCAAATTGGAGTAGGGTTTCTAGAATAGTCTAAACTGGTACTCCCAAGTGGACAACTTGAGAAGGTATGGCACAGAACTGTCGATTGCACTGCTGATCGACTAGTCTACTGCAAATAAGACTTTATGATTTAGAAAAAAAGGTGATTCTCAAGAAAGCGCTGACACTCATCAAGCACCGCTATGTTGATAATTGGCATGAGTGGCGTATGAAGTGGATCATGCTTTATGCAGAAATATTAATACAATTCCAAGTATTTGCGTATAAAAAGCAGTAAATAAAATAGCAAAAGTGAACATGAAAAGAAGAGAAAAAAAGAAATACAAAAGAAAAAAGTCATCTTGGCTCATGAAAATGTGCGAGAACGTTATGCATCAGGTAAGGAAATAGGGATAATGTAGCAGTCAAGATAAAAAGAAATGGAGAGCGGTCATACATGTCATAGAAAACAAAGGAAAATAAAGAAAGGGATATGCATGTCATAACAAATTTAAACAAATAAAGGTGAATGAGGGAAGGGAGGTGCATGCGATAGCAGTTCTAAAACAAATAAAGAAAAAAGGAAGTAATCCACATAAGTCAAGTTCGTTATGATAAGAGCGTAAGTGTTAATCCCCATCAGAGTCACCATGCTGCCGCACCCCATTTTCTCGCGAAAGCAGGTTTCGACATGTGACAACTCTGTGAATGGGTATTAAGAGAAAGATACTCCACATAACGATTTTTAAGGTGCGTTAGGGAACCTATTTACAAATAACTCTGTTTGACTAGTCAACTCCACTATAGATTGGGTAAGAGGTCAAATTACCTCAAAGAGAAGGTGTTAGTCACTCTTCGAGGTCCACAACTGTGGTTCGCGGATGAATTTTACACTGTGTGTATTATATGATTAAACTAGGCAAGCATATAAGTAAAGAAAAATATGAAAGTTGAAAGTCTTATTATAACGTAAACTAGTGTAAGAAAAAAAATTAATAAACTATATGAATAATTAATACAAGTTTTAAGGATCACAAGGATTATAATTGCGTTTGTCTATGTTTAATGACAAAATCCTTTTAGAAATCATATAAGGGGGGTCCTAAGATTTTTAGCCTAAAGGATCACACCGTGCAACATAAATAATACTTCTCAACTCCATTTAGGTAGGAGTTGCTTATAATATTCAGCAGGCACAGACTATCATATCATGCTGCCCGATTATTATGTTGAAGTTGTTTACTTAAAAGCATTCTAATTCAATTCTAAGTTGTGCCCTATGCGTGCGCTATCTGTCCCATGCCCAGGGTCCAGGAGGCTTTGGACCTACTATTTGGTAGTTCAACAATCAACTCAGTTGGTCAAAATGATAAAACTAGGCGACAATAAAAATGAACAGGACTACACATAATTACAATAAAAAGGGCTCAACTAACCTCCGTACATAAGCAGAAAAAACAAAGCAGACAGATTTTTTGGTTAGGCAATATATGGCATTAAGACGTGTGGGAATGGTTAAGTCCTATAGGCATGATTTATATGATTCTTGTATTATACGAGTAATGTCGTAGCTTCTGGACTAACGTATTGGCATATTAGACAATTACAAGTCTTATAGGAATGATTTCTAATTGTTTGTGTAATAGGGTGGTGAAAACAACCTCAGAATTCTGAATTACCAAGATGATCTTATAAATATGCGTCTTAGGCAGTTGACAGTTTCCTATAGGCAGGATTTCTAATGGTTGGCAATTGAAATCAGTTTTATGACACTTTATTCCTATAGACATGTCATCTAGGAGGGGCAGTGTAATGAAAACAACGGAAATAGTCGATTTAAAGATTAGAATCCTATAGTTATGACATCTAGATGGGCAGTACACTTAAAATAATAGAAGCAATTGATCAATTAACTATTTGAAGTCCTATAGGCATGGTATCTCGGACAACAAAGCATATGTTATACATCCTATATGCATGCTATCTAAATGTAAAATAGTAACATAGAAATAAGTATGGTAGATACTTAGAGTAACATATTTGAACGATGTACAAGTGAGGTGTGCATGATTCCTATAAGCATGCTTTCTAACCATTCAAGTCATCATATAGACCCTAAGTCATGTTTTCCAAGAGGATAACATTGTGTGCATATAATTCCAGAGAATGAGGCATGATGAGAAAACAAACAATTAAGACCATATATGCATGATCTCTACACATTCATATAAAAGATAAAGTGTAACGACCCGACCGGTCATTTTGAGATCCCGCGCATCGTTCAACAGGTTGGAGTAACGAACAGATTCATTTAAGGTATATTGACTTGTGCATATGGTCGAAATTGAAATTCAGGAAAATCGGAGTTGAATTTAAAGGAAAATTCTCATTTCAGAAGTCTTAAGTTGAAGAAATCGAGTAAGGCTGGGATTTTGAGTAAACAACCTCGGAATTAGGATTCGAAGGTTACAGCAGGTTCGTATGATGATTTTGGACTTGGGCGTATGTCCGGAACATGTTTTGGATAACCCGGGAGCAGTTCAGCGTATATTGTGGAAAGTCACTATTTTAAGGAAATTTCCTAGTTTGACATGAAGTACATTTCAATGATATTGAGGTCTGTTTGGGATTCCGAGTCTGGGAATAGCTCCGTATGGTGATTCTGGAGTTGGGAGCGCGATCAAAAGTGAATTCGGATATCCGGAAGTCAATCTAAGGTCATTTGGCTAAAGATAGAAAAACTGAAGGTTTTTGAAGAATTCGGAAATTTTGATATCGGGGTCAGAATGCGATTCAGGAAGTGGGATCAGGTCCATAACGTTGAATATGACTTGCCTGCAAAATTTGATGTCAATCGGACGTGGTTTGATAAGTATCGGCATCAAATGTGGAAGTTGGAAATTTCAAAGTTCATAAAGTTGAATTCTTGCGCGATTCGTGTTTTCGGCGTTGTTTGATGTGATTTGAGGCCTCGACTAAGTCCGTGATATGTTTCCAGACTTGTCGGTACGTTCGGATGAGGTCCCGAGGGGCTCGGGTGTGTTTCGAGGTGGTTTCGTGTCATTTCAGAGTATATTGCTGTTGCTATTTTCTGGTGTTTCTAGTAATGCTATGCGATCACAGCCTTAGCTATGCGATCGCGGAGAATAAATTGTGGGGCAAGGTTTTTGGCCTATGCGATTGCGGATGTTGGTGTGCGATCGCGGAGAAGGGCTGGGCAGGCTAGTGCGATCGCAAGGAGGAAGGAGCGATCGCGGAGAAGGAATTTTGGTGGGAGCTGGAAATGGCCTGTGCGATCGCGCGTATGCTTGTCCGATCGCGGAGGAGTAATCTGGGTGGCCTGTGCGATCGAAGATGACTTCATGCGATCGCATAGAAGGGCAGAACTGTACAGTGTTGATTAAAATGGGATTTTGGCATTTCTCTCTTATTTTTCAAAGCCATGGGCGATTTTTGGAGAGCTTCAAGAGAGGATTTTCGTCATCTATGTTAAGGTAAGTTACTCCTACTCATTTCAAGTTAGATACAAGATTATTACATGGATTAGAACATGAAAATTAG
>ML278064.1:58609-78705 GCA_005239495.1 Nicotiana undulata
ATTTTTCAAAGCCATGGGCGATTTTTGGAGAGCTTCAAGAGAGGATTTTCGTCATCTATGTTAAGGTAAGTTACTCCTACTCATTTCAAGTTAGATACAAGATTATTACATCGATTAGAACATGAAAATTAGGGAAAATTTGAGGAAAATTTAGAAGAAACCTAGAATTTGGAAATTTGGATTTTAGCCACGAATTGAGCATGAATAACTGAGTTAAATGTGTAATTGAATCAGTAAAGCTCCGGGTAGAGATTTTCTTCAAGAGATTTTGAGGTCCGGGCACGTGGGCCCGAGGGCATTTTGGTCATTTCATTGAGCCGGGCTGAGGAACTTTGTAAGTTGAATTGGTTATGATCTATTGAGTATATTTTCATTGAATTATCGTTATTTGGATAGTTTGGGAGCGTGCACATCCTTTTTTAGTCATCGTAGAGGCTTGGAAGCCGGTGATGAATCTTCGGAGCGAGGTGAGTCTCCTTTCCAAACTTGTACGGGGGAAATACCCCCATAGGTTCCCTTGTTTGCTATGTGTACATGTTGAGGGGGCCGCGTACGTACCAAGTGACGAGATTCCGTACGTGGCGACTATATTGCTATGTCGGGTAGCCGTAGGACCCACGAGCATTCCATTTAATGCCTTATTTGAACCATTGTATGTATTATAAATTGTTTTTATTGTTGAAATGACATGGGAAAGGTAAAAATATGATGATGTAAATCTTAAATGGCTATCAGTGATATGATATTGACACAATCCTGTTGAGTTCATGGTCGAGTAGGTGCCCGTAGGTACCTATATGTAAATATTATTATTATCGAGTCAGCACACGAGTCACATGTATGATTCACGATCGTGGGGAGCTTATTATTATTATTGAGTTAGCACACGAGTCACAGGTATGATTCGCGATCGTGGGGAGATTATTATTATCGACACGAGTCGCAAGTATGATTCACGATCGTGGGGAGCTTATTATTATTATTATCGAGTCAGCACACGAGTCGCAGGTATGGTTCGTGATCTTGGGGAGCTTATTACTATTATCGAGTCAGCACACGAGTCGCAGGTATGATTCGCGATCGTGGGGAGCTTATTACTATCGAGTCAGCACACGAGTCGCAGGTATGATTCGCGATCGTGGGGAGCTTATGACCTCAGTCCTTATGACCTACCCTATGACTCCGGCCGGTTGTCTTGTCCGTGTCGGTATATGTACACTTGAGTCTGGTTCACACATGACAGGATTGGCAAGGTATTGTTGAAAAAAAAGGAATTGGTACTTGGTGCTCTTACTTGTGTTACATGATGTGTTCATATACTCGCTGTTTACTGTTTCACATGCCTATTGCTTTAACCTTATCTTGTTCTATATTATGTTGTTGGACCTTAGTGAGTATCTAGTCGACCTCTCGTCACTACTTCTTCGAGTTTAGACGGGATACTCACTGGGTACATATATATGTATATGTACTCATGCTACACTTTATGTGCATTTTGTTGCACAGGTACCCCTCATAGTGCAGTGATTGATTCAGAGACTTACTCAGGTTGCATTGTTCCGTGGCGTTCCGCAGCTGGCAGAGTCTCCCTCTTATGTCCGTACGCTTTTGTCTTTATTACCTTTGTCCAATTTAAATTCTCGGACAAGAGTTATATAATTGTATAAATTCTTAGAAATTGCTCATGTACTTGTGTCACCGGGTTCTGGGAAAGTGTTGGTATTTCTTGTACTGTATTAAGTGGGTTATCCGCCGTATTTAGTTTACGAGCATTTGCTTTATTATTTGATTGTAAATGCATAAAAAGACATGATTTTGAAAGTGTAAGCAGGAAGTTGTTTGAACTGGATCAGGGATTGGCTTGCCTGACAGTGTGTCCGGCACCATCACAACCCATAGGTTTTGGGTTGTGACATAAAGTATCCAGTTCCCCCTTTTCACTAATTTTCCCATCATTTAGTTTTACAAGTTATTACTGACCATATTGAACAAGCATAAACCCAATTAGAAATATAGAATAACCCAATAACACATCTGGGCTTTCCAAATGTCGCGCCCCCTTTTTAACTCCTTCTTTCGGATCGGTCAGGGTTCTTGACATTATTGGGACAACTCATTTCCTTTTGGGAAAAGGGTATACAAGGAATCAAAGAGTCGCCACCTAACGGATTAAGGTGCGTTAGGGAACCTACTAAGGGTCATTTACAAACACGGATTTGGATAACCAGAGATAGGGTAAGGGCTTGAAATTACTCCAAGGGGAAGGTGTTAGGTACCCCTCAGAGTCCACAATTGTAGTTCCCGGCCAAACAACTTTGTGACTTTAAGCAAGTAGCTAATAAACAACTAAAGTTTAAACAAGTAAGTGTTTTGAAAGAGTTTGCAGTCTAAGTACACATGTGAAATCCCACTTGAAAAGATTAAAGCCTAAGGATAAGGTTTTTGAAAAGTTTATAGTCTAGACACATATGTAAAGGATGGGGGGGGGGGGAGTCCTAGGGTTTTTATCCTATAGGATCACATCAGTAAAATGCCCGGTAATCGCTTCTCAGAAGAGGCGCTACACGTGGCATTAGCGCACCGGTCATCATATCCATATCTACCCTTTCCCACCCCTTAGCGGTTGTTTAAGCGAATTTTAATTAACAACCTCTATTGCGTGCTGTTACCCGTCCCTTCTTAATAGCCCTGGAGGAATTTAGGACCTCTACCTATAGGCAGTTCTAGACAGAACCCCTAAGGTTTAAAGGAGAAAATACTAAAGCGACAAACAATAACACATAAGACTTCAGCAAATAAACAGGAAGGAGCAAATAAGAGGCTCGGGTTTACCTCCACATATAATGCAGATAAGCAGCACGACTCAAACACTAATAAGGGCAGTATTATTAAACAAGATCCCTGGACATGATATCTAGGTGAGTATCAGAACACCAGAGATATGTAGATTTATTTTATAACTCAGAAACAGGGGCCTAACCAGTTTGCCTACTGATTTTTAAGTCTATTAAGCATTAAGCAACTAACACAAAGAGGAAGTTTCCAGTTTTAACAGTTTTAATCACCTAAGGCTAGGCGTGAGACAATGTACAGTAGTTACCAGAATTATTAAGGAAAAACTGTTATAACTTGTTTTACCTAAACATGTTCTTCTAGGTGTTAAAAAAATACAGGATTATTGCCAGTTGTTTAGAAAAAGAGTGAAACTGTTTTTATATCCTCCTTCATGCATCAGTAGTTAAACTAGGTGTAATTGAGAGAGTATGAACAAGATTCTAAACATGGTATCTAATACGCATATATAAGGCAGAGTGATTTATATGCAAAATAGCTAAAAAAGCAGGATTTCTAAATGCACAGCAAGATTGCAGAGTTTCCTAGAGCAGGATTTCTAAATGCACAGCAGGTTAGAACATTAGACATGGTCTCAAAATAGGCATAGTTTGTGTCAATGTTGTTATTTATCCTAAAGACAGGATTTCTAAGTGATAAAGAAATAATGTTAAAATGAGATGATGAAAAACAGTATATATGAAACCTAG
Organism: Nicotiana undulata; assembly: GCA_005239495.1. Taxonomy (NCBI): domain Eukaryota; kingdom Viridiplantae; phylum Streptophyta; class Magnoliopsida; order Solanales; family Solanaceae; genus Nicotiana; species Nicotiana undulata. The sequence continues at coordinate 62,152 of ML278064.1, forward strand.
GAGGCATGGTATCTAATGCATGATATGCTTCACACGTATTAGTCCTAAACATGAATTCTATTGCGTACAAAAGAAATGTAAACCTTGGAGCATGGTTTCTACCCTTTGATATCTGTAACATGTATGGCTACCCTTCCCCTTTTTCACTATTCATCCCCAATATTTGTTTACAATAAATTATTACAAACCATTATTGAATGAATTACATAAATAGATAAGAAAAATAAGAAGTTATACTATAGGGAGACTACCAATAGGCCAAAATTTCCAGAGTTTCCAATGCCAGGTGGTATTTCACAGCCTTTCACATAATCCTGGTGTGTCAGAGTTCCCTAAGGACCTCAAGCGATCCCGGGCAGTGCTCACACCTAGATTTCATAACCATAGTTGAGTAAGTGCAGTGTGGAAGGGCCATCTCTAATGCATTAGAGATCATAGGGATCCCAAAGCAGTCACACGTTAGAGGGGCAGAACTTAGATGTCTAAGAGTATAGTGAGAGTGCTTGACATAGTTTTGAAGAGATTTGAGTAGGAAAATAGTTTAAACAAGAAAGACTGGTTTGAAATGAGTTTTGCAAAAACACGATAGGAATTTATTCAATGAAACAGTTTGACGAGAGTAGGGCAATAAGAACAAACAACATACCACTCTCAAGCTCAAACATGCTTAACAACACACATAAAACAAAGAACTAAGACAAGTTCAGCAACCACAAGTAGGGTAATGAGGAATTGGGGACTAGTATAGAGAATATAAGGATAAGCACATAGTTGGCAGAGTCACACATAGGTTCAGAATCAAAGAAATCCTAAGGGTATTCAAGGGATTAAGGTAGCATGTATTTCAAACTTACACAGAACCAAGTAATCATAAGGTACATATTGTTTTACCACACAGAAATCTAGTAATCACAGAAACATAATTGAGGTAGAGTCTAAAAAGGGATAACATTTTATAAACATGCTGAGTCTAAGGGAGGGGACACATTTAGAAGCATGCTGATAAGCAATAAAGTAGACATACTAGTTGCAGGTTGAACAACGAAACCATAAGTAAAAAAAGACTAGAAAGAGAATGAATTGAAGTAGCAAAATAAACATGTTGTTTTTGAGACTTTAAATTGAAATCAAGACATACCAGTTTAGAAGAGAGCAAACACAGAATGGAGAAGCAAAGAGTATAGTAGCCAAAGAAAATAGAGTAGAAGAGAGCTTTTGTGTAAGAGAGAGAGAGGTTTTTAACAATCTCTGTGTGTGTGTGCTAATGAAAGAGCAAGGTACTTATAGTTCGAAAATAGGTAGCAAAATAAGGTAAAAATAATAGTTCAGTAGTAATTATAGAAATATATACCAATTAGAATCAAATTGGTATAAGGATTTCCTTTAATTAAGGAGTCATACTCAAACAGTAATAAGTAGGTGATAAAATAAGGAAATAAAATCGTACAAAGCTGATTATAACACATAAGGAAGTAACCTAAGTATAGTATAGGTATAGAGCATGTAAGTAAGGCCAAATTCAGAATTCTATTTAAGAAAAATATATGTGTGAATTAGTTTGACAGCATAATCAACCATAAAAATAAGGCAAGAAATAACTTAAATGCTGGAAATCAATAAGGAAATCATCACAAGAGATGAGTGAGGTACCAATTACAGGAAGTCAATATCAATCAAAGGAAAATATCACACATGAGCGGGATAAACATGATACAAGCAAGGAGAAACAAGAATTCCGCCTATCTTAATTAAGAAAAATTCTCAAGAATCAGTAGAGAATATTATGTGAAATCAGTGAAGGATCAATCACAAAAACTCGAAGATTCAAAAGTAGGAAATAATACTGACTTAGCACAAGATTTATGAGAATAAGCTTAATCAACATACATTAGGCAAAATCAAAACCCTAAGAAGCCGAATAGGGTAAAATCATATAAAAATTAGGGATTCATATAGAGCATAGTCTGAATTAATAGCATAGACATGATATAGGTAGAAGAAGTGAAGAATCAGAAACCCTAGTAGGCAAAAATAGGGTAAAATCACAAGAAACTCAGGATGCTCATGAAAATCAGGCACGTATACAGAATGAACAAACACATTATCAAAGGCACACTTAGAATATAGTATTAAAACTAAGAATTTAGGGCTTTAACAAAACTAACCAGACAAAAAGGGAAAAGCTCAAATAAACGCTTAAACATAGTATAAACATAGAATAATACTAGAAATCAGAGGGAAAACCATTTTTGAAAAGGGGTTTAAGAACCCTAGTTTTGAAGATGAAAAGTCGTTTTAGGAAAATCGGAAATTTTTTAAGGAAAATAATAGAATAACTCATAATATGCCCAGATCTATTACAGACCTAAAAAATCAAGGGCTAGTAGTTAGGCTTTCATAGAGATGACCCAAAGAGAAGGAGAAACGACTTAGAAACCACTGGTTCTAGCCAGATAAGGTAGAATCTTACTCGAACGGCCATGAATGGCCGGAGCCTGGCATGAGAAACCATGGGAGGTGAGTGAACCACCTTCTGGTTCTTCTGTGGGCCTCAAGGCAGTGATACTCGGCATAGGAAGGAGAACCATGGGGCTGGGAGGGTGGTGAGACCACCATAAAAACCGGCAAGTCGACGTCCAGTGAGAACCAGGTTAGCAGAGAGAGTTGAGAGAGATGAGAGATGTAACTACGGAGAGAGTGAGAGGAAAAATGAGAGGAGGGAAGGGGTAGTCTTTAGGGATTAATTAAGGAAAGAGTTAATCTGGGCTGCAGGATTGGGTCAGGTAGGATAATGTATTGGGCTTGGGGTCTTTGGGCCATTTTAATTGGGTTGGGGTCTTGATTAATTAGGCTATAATCGAAATAAAAGTGGCTAGTTGTGAAATACCCAATAAAGTAAAATAAAATAAAATAATTTATAAAATATCTGATAATTGTACAAAATGAATTTCCTGCATAGGAAATAGTTAACAATAATTTAGTATTTTAAGATACAAATAATTAATTTCTGGATAAAAATAGCATAAAATCATATGATTGAGCTATAATTGCAAAGTCATTGCTATTATAGCCAAAAGGTGCCAATTTGGCTAATTGTGAAATAATTTGGTCTTAGTAGGACCCTAAATAACTAATGAAGCCAAGAAATACTTTTGAAATTAGTTGTGATGCAATTTTAAAATCATTTACTGCAAATAAAATGCTGGATAAAAATATAGGAAAATTATGGAGAAATATCTACTGCTATTGATACGTAATTTTTGAAAATATATATGCAATTTTAAAAGATTTTAAGGAAAAATTGGGTATCAAAAACTACCCCTCTTTACCCGGAAAGGATGAAAGAGTTTGTCGAGTAAAGACATAATGGCCAATTTTGACCGAGCGAAATGGTTTGAGAGATTTAGGCTGCACCCTGTCTTCTGAGCTGCCTACATATCCATGATTTTATATGAATCACGTCGTATGTAGTTCCGGACCCATCGGTGAAGTATACCGGTGAGGTTATTACAAGGACGGACACAACATCTAGGGCTGGATGAGTTAATGGTTTACAGGAATGGTTATGTTTGATATGGCTGGGAGAACTAGAGCGGGATCGCTCCTGATGGGATAACTGTCGCTTGCCAGGTTATCTGCAAGCAATAGCAATACAAGCGTATACTGTGAATAAATTTAAACATGATGCAGGTTCCCGTTGGACTATGAATGTTGTCTTTGGACGATTAAGGATGATGTCCTTAGACCATGACGTCCTGGGCCATGAATTGTTTGATGCAAGATTCGCAGGCCATGAAATGACGTTCTCGGGCCATGACGATGGTGCCTCCAAACAATGATGCCTTTGAATAATGATATGCAAGATTGTTAGATCCTCGGGCCATGACATGGTGTTCTCGGGCCATGAAGATGGTGCCTCTGAATAATGACACCTTCGGAAAAGTTGGCGATATTTCAGCCCATGATATGCAATAGCATGATGCTGACAAGACAGAGCTTAGTCTTGCGATTTGGAGGGAAGAGCTTAGCCCGAAAGGGAAACAAAGTAAATAATGCCCGAGAGAAAGCGCTTAGTCTCGGTGAAAAGTAAATTGGAGGCAGAGCTTAGCCTCATGCAGGGTAGGAAGGCAGATCTTAGCCTTATGCAGAGGGAAGACAGAAAGTTAGCCTTATGCAAATGGAGGTAGAGCTTAACCTCATGTAGAATGGAGACAGAGCTTAGTCTCATGAAAACGGAAGGCAAATGATTAGCCTTATGCAGAGGGAAGGCAGCAAGTTAGCCTTATGCAGAGGAAGGCATAAAGTTGGCATTATGTAGAGGAAGGCAGAAAGTCAGCCTTATGTAGAGGAAGGCAGAAAGTTAGCCTTATGCAGAGGAAGGCCGAAAGATAGTCTTATGCAAAGGAAGGCAGAAAGTTAGCCTTATGAAAATGGAGGCAGAGCTTAGCCTCACAAAGATGATTAAATAATAAATGACAGTAGAATTTCTTAGCTGGTAGTAGATTGTGGTATTGCGATTGTTGTGTGCTTTGTGACTGCGGAGCACGTTATCCTTTGTGCTGATAGCAAATGTCTGTAAGTGCAATGATTTTCGTGACTTCGAACATGTGTGTTTTTTGTGCGGACAGTGAACTTTAGCATTTGCAACTGTGTTGAAATTTGTGACTTCTCTGCGTGTTTGTTCTTTGTCCCTGCATCCAAAAAAAAATCGCGAGTTCTGTAAATGGGGAATGTTGGTTCGTATCCCTGCTGGCTCTGCTTGACTCATATGCTTGGTCTGATGATCCTTTTCATATCATCGGGGTAGCGTTTGCTAAATAGAGTTATTTTCAAGAGTAAGTATGCATGATTTTGTAAAGATATAATACAAACATGTATTTTAAAATAAATTTAGATGAACCAACGACCCTGAAATGGTCCAAGACATTGCAACCTCTTATGCTACAGAAATTTGAGGGTCCTCCTCAAAATTCTGCCCTAGTTTGATGGATTGGAAACTCTAACTGTTGTACAAACGGCGATCGACTGAACTTGTTTCGGAATTTTGAGGGTCCTCCTCAAAATTCTGCCCTAGTTTCCAATTGCGGAGGAGAATGAATTTTTATTGAATTGTGACCGAACCCATAGGGATACCTATGTATCCTCACTTAAATGGGAATCAGGTCAGGCGTAGTTTAGTTTACATCATTTGGGAAAAGCATAAGGGATTACACATAATAGCGTTTGACTGCGTCTGAATTGATTGGCTTTGGCCAGACTTCTCCGTCCATTTTCGCAAGTATAAGCACTCCTCGTGTCAATACTCGGTGAACCATGTATGTACCTTGCTAGTTGGGAGAGAATTTCCCTTTGGCTTCATCTTTTTGTGGAATGATCTTCTTTAACACCAGCTGCCCTGGTGTGAACTGTCTCGACTTGACTCTTTTGTTCAAAGCTCTGGTCATTCTATTCTGATAAAGTTGTGCATGACATATCACATTCATCCTTTTTCCGTCTATAAGGGCTAGTTCCTCATAACGATTCTTGATCCATTCTGCATCGCTGAGCTCAACTTGTTGTATGATTCTTAGGGAAGTAATCTCCACCTCGACAGGAATAACAGCTTCCATACCATAAACCAGCAAGTAAGGAGTAGCCCCAGTTGATGTACGGACTGTGGTGCGGTATCCCAACAGAGCAAATGATAACCTTTCATGCCACTGCTTGTGCTTTTTTATCATCTTCCTCAATATATTTTTGATGTTCTTGTTGGCGGCTTATACGGCTCCATTCATCTGAGGTCTATAGGCTGTGGAATTTTTGTGCTTGATTTTGAAAGTCTCTCACATAGCTTTCATCAGATCGCTGTTGATATTGGAACCATTGTTGGTGGTAATTGATTCTGGAACTCTGAACCGACAAACAATACGGTCGCGGACAAAATCTGCCACGACTTTCTTAATCACTACTTTGTAAGATGCTGCTTCGACCCATTTAGTGAAATAACCAATTGCTACCAAGATGAACCTGTGTCCATTGGAGGCAATAGGCTCGATTGGTCCAATGGCGTCCATTCCCCAGGCGGCGAACGACCAAGGTGAGCTTGTTGCATTGAGCTCATTTGGGGGCATCTTTACCATATCTGCATGTACCTGACATCGGTAGAATTTTCGGACATACTGGATGCAGTCCGTTTCCATGGTCATCCAGAAATAACCGTCCCTGAGTATCTTCTTAGCCAAGACAAAACCATTCATATGTAGGCCGCAGGTCCCAGCATGAATCTCTTCCAGTAGTTTAGAAGCTTCCTTTGCGTCAACACATCTTAGTAATCCCAAATCAGGAGTTCTCCGGTATAGAATTCCTCCACTATGAAAGAAGTTGTTGGACAACCTCCGAAGCATACGTTTCTGGGTGTGATTTGCAAGCTCTGGGTACTCTCTTTTTAACAAATACTCTTTGACGTCGAGGAACCATGGTTTTCCGTCTTCTTCCTCTTCAACATGGGCACAGTAGGCCGGGTGGTTGTGGATCTTCACTAGAATAGGGTCGATGAAGTTCTTATCTGGGTGCTGTATCATGGATGATAGAGTGGCCAATGCATCAACAAACTCGTTCTGAATTCTATGGACGTGCCAAAATTCTGTCTTTGTAAACCTCTTTCTCAATTCCTGCACATGGTGCATATATGGTAGTATCTTGGAATTCTTAGTGGCCCATTCTCCTTGTACTTGGTGTATTAGCAAATCTGAATCACAAATTACTAGCAGCTCCTGAACATTCATATCAATGTCCATGTTGATCCCCAGGATGCAGGCTTCATATTTCGCCATATTGTAGGTGCATGGGAATCTGAGTTTAGCCGATACCGGATAATATTGACCGGTTTCTGATACTAGGACGGCCCCAATGTTGACTCCTTTGAAATTTACTGCTCCATCGAAAAACATTCTCCAACCGTCATAGGATTCTGCAATATCTTCTCCTATGAATGCCACTTCTTCATCGGGAAAACACATTTTTAGGGGTTCGTATTCTCCGTCCACAGGGTTCTCAGCAAGATGGTATGTCAATGCTTGTCCCTTGACTGCTTTCTGAGTCACATAGACAATGTCTAACTCACTCGGCAGGATTTTGCCACTTGGCCAAATTGCTAGTGGGCATGGGCTTCTGAAAGATGTACTTCAAAGGATCCATCCTTGATATGATATATGTTGTGTAGGCACATAAGTAATGCCTCAGCTTTTGTGCTACCCAGGTTAGAGCACAACAGGTACGTTCCAATAGAGAATACTGTGTCTCATGTGGAGTGAACTTCTTACTCAAATAATAAATAGCATGCTCTTTCTTCCGGTCTCGTCGTGCTGCCCCAGAGCGCAGCCGAAAGCTCCATCTAATACTGCAAGGTAGAGTAGCAAAGGTCTACCTGGATCTGGCGGTACCAAGACTGGTGTTGTTGACAAGTACTCCTTAATTCTGTCAAAGGCCTTTTGACAATCCTCGGTCCATTTGGTCGCAACATCTTTCTTCAACATCTTGAAGATTAGTTCACATATGACCATGGACTGGGCTATGAACCGACTGATGTAGTTAAGGCGTCCCAGAAAACTCATCACATCTTTCTTGTTATTTGGAGGTGGTAATTCCTGGATGGCTTTAACCTTTGATGGATCCAATTCTATCCCTCGGCGGCTGACGATGAACCCAAGCAATTTTCCAGCGGGAACCCTAAATGCACACTTCGCGGGGTTTAATTTCAAGTTGTATTTCCGCAACCTGTTGAAGAACTTCCCCAGATCTGCAATGTGGTCGGTGGCTTTCTTGGACTTGATAATGACATCTTCCACATACACCTCGATCTCTTTGTGTATCATATCGTGGAAGATAGTGGTCATAGCCCTCATATAGGTGGCCCCAGCATTCTTTAGGCCGAATGGCATCATCTTGTAGCAGTACACTCCCCACGGCGTAATGAAAGCAGTTTTCTCAGCATCATCTTTTTCCATCCATATCTGGTTCTAACCAACGAAACAATCTACGAACGACTGAAGTTCATGCTTGGCGCAATTGTCAATCAGGATGTGTATGTTTGGAAGAGGGAAATCATCCTTCGGATTGGCCCGGTAGTCAACACAAACCCTGACCTTTCCATCTTTCTTAGGCACTGGCACGATGTTGGCTAACCATGTTTGATACTCAACTACCCTGAGAACTTTGGCGTTGATTTGCTTGGTAACTTCCTCCTTGATTTTCAAACTCATGTCAGGCTTGAATTTTCTGAGCTTTTGCTTTACCGGTGGGCACATTGGATTGGTTGGTAATTTGTGAGCCACAATGGATGTACTCAGACTAGTCATATCGTCGTATGACCATGCAAATATGTCCTCATATTCTTTCAAGAATTGTATGTATTCCTCTTTCTCTCACGGTGATAAATGGATGCTGATACAAGTTTCTCTGACATTTTCTGAATCTCCTAAGTTGACGACCTCAGTCTCGTCCAGGTTGGACTTAGGTTTGTTCTCGAAATTCTCAACCTCCTTGACAATTTCGTCAGGTATGCTATCATCTTCTTCTTTTGAATTACTGTTCTTTTGTTGCGTTGTCTCGTTGCATGTCACAGCCATTGGTTCATCAAGACAAGTAATAGTAATGTTGTATAGATAAAGTAATGAGAGAAAAATGATAATAATAAATATTGATTCATAAAAACAAAAAAGTGCTTTTGATAAATTGAGTAAATGTTTTTAGAACATTGAAGATCTTATTGTAGAAATGAAGGATGCAGAAATGAAATCATTTAGCAAATGAAAAGTAAGTAATGGTTGTTCACCCTTGCTACCCTGGGACTCGTCGGGCCCTGGCTGTTCTGATAGTCCAATTCTTAAGGCATGGTCCATTGCTCACGACTTGAATGGAAAGGACTTCCTCCTCTTCCTCCTCAACAATGACGCAACAGTCCATGTCATCATCTTCCAGGAATAAGTTCTTCAGGGATGCCAGTGCTTCTTCTTCCTCTGACCCCTATATAATATAGGCCTGTAGAAAGGTATGCTCCAGATGCGCTATCGGCTTTTCCAATGGGTAATAAGGACCGCGTCATGGTGGCGACCAGTTCTTGTACTCTTGCAACATATACTTGTATCCCTGAACAAAAGTGGTGCCATGGCGCTTCAACTGTATTGGCTTGGAAATCCTCTGAAGATTCTTACCGAGTCCTTTGCCAGGCTCGTACCCACTCCAGTTCAGTATGCTTGCGATCTTACTTTCCCACCACTTGTCTTTGTCTATTGCGTTGGCTCTTTCAATATGGTGGTAGGTTTCTCCACCCATCTTTCTTCTACCTTAAATCACCGGGATGGTTTGGCGACTATAGATAGGATTGATTCTGTCCCCATGGATGATCACTTCCTGGTGGTTCAATTCAAATTTTACTGCCTGATGCAATGTCGATGCCACGGCCCCAGCGACATGTATCCATGGCCGTCCTAATAATAGGTTGTAGGACACTGATATGTCTATCACCTGAAAATCAACTTCGAACCACGTAGGTCCCATTTGCAAACAAAGACTGATCTCATCGATTTTGAACCTTTGAGAACCATCAAAAGCTTTCACATTCATCGACCCTTCTTTTATATCGTACAACCCCTTGCCCAATTTCTTGAGTGTTGTCAATGGACAGATGTTGAGGCTGGATCCCCTGTCAATCAGAATCCTAGTGATGAAGTAGTCCTCATATTGCACGGTGATATGCAGTGCTTTGTTATGACTTAAACCTTCAGGTAGCAGCTCGTCCTCGTGGAAGGTGGTCTTATGAATTTCCAATACCTGACCCACCATATTTTCCATTTCCCCGCAGGTGATGTTATTTGGCACATATGCTTCGTTCAGCACTTTCATCAAAGCATTTCTGTACGTCTCTGAATTCTGTAGTAATGACAGAATATATATCTGGGCTGGGTTTTGTTCAACTGATCAATGACTGAGTATTCTTTGGCCTGCACCTTCCTCCAGAGATCGTCTGGGCCTGTCTCAATGATGGGTGGCCTGTTGGAAGCTTGTTTACTGGATTCTGTCAAATGTTTAGGTGTATATACTCTGCCGGTCCTTTTCATTTCCCTGTGCAACAGTAGCTTCTTCTATCTTGATTTTGCATTTCCTTCTTGCCTCAGCTACATAATCCCATGGCACAATGTTGGTGAAAAAGGGTGGCGTGGTTGACACCTCCACTGTGATTGGTGCAGCTACTTTCCCTTCGAATAGAATAGGTGCCTTAGCAGGTGGCATAACTTCAACCTCGAACGGCACAAGTGCGTCTACAGGCGGTGCCGCTTCGAACTCAAGTGGGACTGACGTCGTTACCTCAACACCTCCGGATGGTTGAATCTGTACTATGATGGGATTAAGAGTGACTGCTGGCTTCTTTGGGTCATTACCTTCTATGATCAACCCGATCGACCCTTCTAGGTCCCAATTTTCTTCTATTTCAATCATGTTGACCCTTCCACCTTGTGGTCTGGGAGAGGATGTTGCGGACATTGGGAGTAGATTCCTTTGGTAGAATGACCTTATTATCAATCAGAGATTGTATCTTGTCTTTCAGTGAGCGACATTCATCGATCGTGTGCCGGAATGGTATGCACAGGTCTTATTTGGATTAACCCATTGAGAGGGGTTATCAGGGGTTACAATAGGGATATGAGTGACATAACCAACAACTTTCTGTCTTTCATATAGCTGGTCCATAGGCTCAGCGATGACAGTGTATTGTTTAGGAGGCCTACGATCAAAATTGGGTCGAGGTCTCGGGAAGTTTTGGCGAGCAGGGGGAGATTGGAAGTGAGATGGTTGAGAGTTGTAGGTATGGTAAACAGGAGCTAGTTGGGAATATTTGGGATATTATGGCTGATAAGTAGGTGGGGGAGATGACTGATATTGGTGGAGGTGCTGAGTAGTATGCGAGCGAGGGTGCTTGATATGTTGGTGTTGGGTGATATGTGAGTGGGAGTGTTTGGTAGGTTTGATATTTCAATAGTGATTTTGTCCTATGTGCAACCATTACGGCTCCCACATCTCTTTTCTTGGACACACCGCCAGATTGCTGGGCCTTGTTTGTAGCCTGCAACTCTTCAAAATTGGTAACTATTCCTCTTTTGATCCCTTCCTCAATTCTCTCACCCAACTTGATAATGTCAGAGAATTTATGGTTCTCAATCACCATCAACCTTCTCAATCACCATCAGCCGCTCATAATACTGTGGGTCTTGTGCTCGGACGAAGAATTTGTTCATCTGTTCTTCATCTAGGGCGGGCCTAACCTTAGCTGCTTCAGATCTCTAGTGAGTAGCATACTCGCGAAAAGTTTCTGTGGGCTTCTTCTTAAGATTCTGAATGTAGAACATATCTGGTGCATTCTCTGTATTGAACCTGAACCGGTCCATGAAGTCTGACGCCATGTTCACTCAGTTGGACAACTTCTTGGGGTCTTGGCTGATGTACCAAGACAGAGCATCCCCTATGAGGCTCCTCATAAACAGCTTCATGCGAATCTTATTGTCTTTTCCCACTCCCACCAATTTATCACGGTAGGTCCTCAGATGGACCCTTGGATCACCTGTACCATCGAGCATCTCGAACTTAGGAGGTTTGTACCCCTCGAGCAGTTCGATATCCGGCTGTATGCAGAGATTTTCGTAGTTCATCCCTTCAACTCCCTTGATTCCCTCAACACCTTGCACTCGGCTAGTCAGCTTCTTAAGTTCTTGAGCCAAATTCTTGATAAGCAGATCCTTTTCACTGGATTCGGGCGTGTATGAAATGGGTTGGGTGGAGTGTGGCAAAGTCTCCATGTAGATGAGGTTGTTGTGATGGCCTGGTGCCTGGGTGTAAAGGTGGTCGTTTGTGGAATTTTGTGGTTCGGGGATGAATAGTGGGGTGTTTCTTGGAGTGTGGCAAGCATTGTATTGCGGTAGAAGGCTTGGATTTTTTGGTGGAGTTGTGTGGTGATGAGTGATGGGAGGATTTTGTTTGTTCGGGGTATTATGTGGAGGTATGGGATTTTGGATGTTTGGATGGTTGACATCTGGAACACTGAGTGTGAAGGATAAATTTGCCAAATTTCGGACCTGCTCAAGCTTCCCTTGGAGTTTTAACAACCTTTGTTCGAGTTGTGTCATAGCCTCGTTCTGAACCTGAATACCCTGGCCGTCAGCATCTTCTGTTCATTCAAATGGCGTTGTGTTGTCTTTCCCAATATTGCTCGAATCTTCCATCTTCCCTTTTCCTTTGCTTTTTCCCTTAGGTGGACTAGGAGGAGGAGAAGGCGGAGCGTCCTTGGATCTTGTATAATATGATGATGATGCCAGAATGCACGAACCAACCTTTAGGGAGGGTAATAATCAAAAGAAGGAAAACAAAAACAAAAGGTAGCCAAGTCAGTGAGGATTATGAAAAGTATTGCAGTATTTAAACACATATTGCGAGGATATAAAGCATGTCCTAATTTGGGTTCCTCGTTGTACCCGAGGTAGGCCTAGCGACAAATTGATAACCAAGTCTATAAAATAAGATATAGCAATATTCGTAAGTTCGACAAAATACCAAGCAAAGAACTTCAGGGTTGGCTAACAGCTGGAGGAAAAGGAGAGAAGAGACGCATAATCGCACTTACAAGGTCAGAGTCGTACAAGCTGCATGATAGAAGGAAGCAACAATTACGAGACTGAAAGGATTCCGACCACAAATTGTGGTGTGAGAAGGAGGACTAAGGGCAGAATGCCCTGGACTTTGGACTTATTCACAGAACAGTCGCCTAGAGGGCAAAGGAAGTTCTAAAGTATTCGGAAGACATAAGTTATGAAAATGATAAGTGCATCAGTCAACATTCGAGGACGAATGTTCCAAAGGGGGAATAATGTTACGCCCCGCAATATTACGTCGATGTTATGCTCTGCAATAATATATTACGATGATGTTACTGTCACGCCCCAAAATCGAAGGACGAGACCGGCGCCTAACCGGATGAACCCAGTCAAGCGGACCTGGATTACCTTTCCTACCCAACGTATTTCTCCGTGTTCATAACATACATTATTTCATGTGAGTTAGCCGAATTTAGATTCAAAGTACATTTTACAACATAATTCTATTTTTCCTCTTTTAGGATTTCAACGATTGATATCCAAACATACATACTACATACATAACTTTCCAACATGAACCACGATATTCGAGTACGTACAGTTACTACCCAAAAACACATATATACTATACACCCACATCGTGTCTACGGAGCCTCTACGAATAATAGGGGTTTTACATAACTTGCCGGCAGCAAGGCCCCGACTATACCTTTACAACATAAGCAAAAGAGGGTGGTATAATCCACACACGGCCCCGAGGAGAAGAGGGGCTCACCACACTGCTGAAGAGATGAAAAGAAGGCACCACTAACGGCGGGTTAAGCTACCTGCTATGGAACCACCTACAACCATATAAAAGATGTAGCGTACCCGAAAAAAGGGACGTTAGTACTGTGGAATAGTACTAGTACGTATGAAAAAACTTTACCCTAAGTACAATCAAGCAATACACAGATAAGAGACAGTTAATAGAATCAACAAATATTGCACAGAACCAGAAACAACCAAAATCATGAGTTTCATAGATTCCCCTTTTCAATAGAGTTTCACAGATTCCCCCTTTCAATAGAGTTTCACAGATTCCCCTTTTCAATACCACCATATTCAAGAGTTTCACAGATTCGCATTTCAACATAATCACATTCCATCCTTATTACCTCGGCCACCCTTATCACCTCACTCACCCTTATTACCTTGTCCACCCTTATTACCCCATGTTGCGGCGTGCAACCCGATCCCACTGTACATTCACATTTCACAGCAACAACCACCAACAATTAAATCACAAAGATCTTCATCATGAAGAACATAAGTTCATATCAACCAATAACTATGTAAAATCAAGGCAAAAGGATCCTTACCAATCAGTAATTCATATATGGTGTTGCAAAAATCATTTAACTCAATAAAATCAGTCCATATTTACTTTCATTATTTGCTAAACAACCTTTAGCACTTTGATACGTTCAACAATGTATTTAATAGCAACATCAACCAATCAATTCAGTCACAAAGACTTTCATCATCAAGAGTGTAAATTCATAACAACCGAACAACCACATGAAAGCAAAGGCACAATAATCTCTACCAAGCAGTGAGTCATGTACGGTACTCCATGACCATTTAGATTAGTCAATTCAATTCACTTTTCTTTACCATCATTCACTACACATCCCTCAACACTTGGATACATTCAACAATTAGACTCGTTTTCATTTCTTTCGTTTGGCGGTACATCCCTTCATACCAATGTATTCGCCATTTATCAAGCTTTGCACATGATAGAGTAAACACAAGAAATCATCATTTTCACAATCTCATATAGCACGGTGGCATGGCAATCAACTAGGACAATCAGATAATAGAATCTTATGTCTCAACACATTAGAATGATCAATTCACATATGCTCAAGCAAGAAACTCATACCAAATGCTCGGACACCAACAAGAGGATTCTACAAAGGTTAAAGTTATCCATACATACCTCAAAGAGATTTTTCTTAAGTTTATACAATACACCAACACCTCTAGCCATAACAATCTATAAGGAGATAGCTTAAATCGATTAATAATTAGGAAGATTACCCATGGTGTAACTCTCTTAGGAATTTCATCAAACACCTAACATGTGAAGTAGACTACAAGGTTTAGAAATGGTAATTCCTTCTTCCCTCAACCAATTTTAACATGAACTACCCAAATTAGTTCTTTAACATCACATACTACAACTTAGTCCCACATGCATGGCCTATTTCTAACCCCCCACCGCATATTTGAACCCTTAACCCCTTGCATGATATTTTTGGAAGTAGGACTTACCCGGATGGAGGACAATCTATGATTATTGTTACACCCCATGTTTTCGTACGTGAGAGTACATTGTAAGTCAATTGATATAAGCTCAAAAATAAGAATCTATTTGATGGAATATAAAGTAAGTTAATCATGTTACGTTGGAGGTTTCAAATATTTAATATCATGAATAACGAGTACCAAGAGGGTTGGAAAGATTAGAAGCTAAACCAATTGAAGAAAATAAGTTTCGTCGAAAGTCCACGAGTTTGGAATGTTATAACATGTACTTTAGGGTGAGACTATGGTTCATTACATGATAAGGAGGTTACGCTATGAGTTAATTTTTATCGTATGATAGTTTTGTTCTACGTTTTGAAGTCAAGCAAGTGGTGGAACAAAAGTTGGCAAAGGTCTTCACAATTTACACTCATAATGTGCTTAACATTAGGTCGAATGTAACGGAGATTTTCTCCCGATATACTTGGAATTAGGGGATGATATACCTACCAAACTGAATATCTATGAGTCTAGTTTCCAACTCATTAAACCGTTCATCGATACAACATAGGAGTAGAGAAATATTTCCAATTTTGCGAGACTGCGCAGACATCATTAGTGACAAGTAGGTGGATCACTAGAGATTTTTGAGCAATACATTTCATGTATTATATGAGGTACTATTGGGACATATTATATAACAAATTTAATTTCTTGGAATTTAGTTTCCAACGCTCTTAATCGTTCGTTCATACGACATCAGAATAAAAATATATAAGCGTCGGAAGATGGACCAATCCTAGGGTGCCAAGCTAGCACCTCTTTGACTTTTCCAAACTTGATATATATAAAAACTAGGTCGGCTTTCTCTTCATTATTAAGCATAAAACGACCAGAGAAAACCCATAAACATAATCTCAAGATATCTACTAGGGTTTCAAAGAAGAATATCATCCCGGGCATGAAATCGAGAAGCAATAACATCAAAACGATCCCTACGACGTAAGTGTCATTATACCGCCTCTTCTTTTTCTTTGTAGTTAGAGTTTTGGAAGTTACTTAATAGTTAAGAAACGTCTAATATCTGTATTTAAAAGTTTAAATATCAATAAAGTTTGATAAATGTGTTTCCTAATAGTTAGAACTCACAGGACGGTGATCGGAAGCCGTGAGTTCGAGTTGTTTGACTTGTAGCGTACTGTTTTGTGTTGCTGTTGGGCTGCGTGTTTTACTACTGTTTTCTGGCGTTTTGGATGAGGAAGGGTGTGGATAAACACCATATATATGTAGGGTTGTGATCTAATCATTCGTTGTAACATTTCCGGGTCGTTTTACACGACTATGGTGGTCGTCTTATGTGTGAAGTGATTAGGTTGTGTGTGGACTATTTTGGGAGGCTCAATGTGATTATTATTGATGTTGTTTGGGCTTTTAGGTGATTGTTTTGACTTGTGTGAAGTCATATAAATAGGGAAGGTGCTGTCTGTTTCATCGTAAAATAGGTTGTGGTCGATATATAATAGTTATGACGCTTAAACGATAACGATATTGTCGTTTTTCTTATTGTAGATTAAGGAGTTGTGACATTTGCGTAGCTTGAGTTTGGGACAGTATATACAAGGTATGTGAGGCTATCCCT